>CP092863.1:205954664-206035493 GCA_030710605.1 Cordylochernes scorpioides | reverse complement strand
ATCGCAAATAACAATCAGAAAGCTGCTGTCCTTTTAATTGAAGCAGGCGCCAACTTAAATTTACAAGATTATGATGGAGGTACACCTTTAAAGCTAGCTATTGATGAAAATAATTTGGAATTGACAAGAATTTTAATAGAAGCAGGTGCTGAGCTTAATTCGCATACTAATTTTGGATCAGGACCATTACATTTTGCCATTTATTGTTCGAATATAGAAATACTTATTCTTTTATTAAATTCAGGTGCAGATGTCGACATAGAAACTTTTGGTAGAAAAACACCTTTACATTTTGCTGCCACGCTCAAGGATATGACAGCTGGAAAGATTTTAATTGAAAAAGGTGCCAACATCAATGCCAAAACTTCGGATGGCCAAACTCCAATTAGCATAGCTATTGAAAACAATTTGGAGTTGGCAAAGTTTCTAATTGAAAAAGGTTCTGACGTTACAATGAAAGATAAATCGTTAAATACATTATTACATCTTGTTTGTATTGAAAATAATGTAGGTTTGGCTATAGATTTAATCAGGAAAGGTTTGGATGTTAATGCAATAAATTCTCGTAGTTCAACGCCATTACATGAAGCATCCAAGCATAAGGAAAGTTATCTCGCAAAGATTTTAATAGAAAATGGAGCGAATGTTAACAGTCTGGATTATGAGCTATGCACTCCACTGCATATAGCATCGATGCATAAATGTGTGGAGGTAGCCAAAATTTTGATTGAGAACGGCGCTGACATAAAAGTTAAGGATGACCGACATCACACACCATTATATTTTGCATCGTCTTCTGATTGTGTAGAAATGGTTTCTCTTTTGGTACAGGGAAATGATGAAATTAGCTTTCGTGATTCTTTTGGTACATCAGCTCTTAACAAAGCAGTCGAATTTAGCAGATTTGAAATAGCAAAAGTATTGATAAATTCGGGAGCAACTATTGAAGACGTTACTTCTTCGATTGAACTTGCTTTTGACACTTTTAATGAAGAAATTGTGAAACTGATATTAAATCACGCTGATATTGAAAGTGTCATAAATACAGAAAATTCTCCAATGCGTCATGCTATTTTTTTCGGAAGATTAGATATATTTGAGATGATTCTAAGTTATAATCCAGATTTCGAAATTCGTTTCGATAATGGTAATACTTACCAACATTTAGTAGTAATGGAGGACTCAGTTGATTTTTTAAAGTGTTTATTAGATCGTGGTTTAAATTTCGATGTATTCAATTCTGAAGGAGATACACCAATTCATTGTGCTGTTATGTATCCCAATACGGTCAAATATTTGACAGAATATGGTGTAAATCTAAATTTAAAAAATAATTTGGGACAAACACCATTATATCTAGCCGTTTCAAGAGAAGACTATGAAATTTCAAAATATTTTCTACAAAATGGTGCTGAACTAATGAATGAAAACGAAGATAATGAAACAGAAATAGATATTGCAATAAAAATAGATGATAATTTTTTAATGACAACAATAATAATAAAATATGCATTACTTTATGATTCAAATATTGTAAAACCTAATTCTGTTCTTAAAATACCTTTCCTTTCAAATATTTGGGAAAATTATAAATATCAAATCGAAAAAATGAAAACAACCAGAATAGAATACACTTCCATCTCCTTATATGAATTTGCTCTAGAAATAGGTGAGAATAAACTTGCCAAATATCTGTCAAATAATGAATTGAAACAGACGTTGGCAAATATCATTCCAGATCTATACAGAGATTTTCCTGACTATGTTGACGAGATAAAAAACAAGTATTTTATAGGTGACGAAAGAGATTATCTGATTTTCAACTTTAACAACACGATGGCAAATGGAATCTTTAAAAAATTAAACATTTTCAATCTTGAACAACTTTCTTATATTCTTGATAACAAACAATTACAAAAATTTATCTATAACAACTCTTCAGCAATATAACAAAAAAAAAATGGTTTTAGAACTTAAAAAAAAAAATCTTAAAGTTTCAATAAAATTTTTTTATCCATATTTAATAACGTAGTGCTCTTTATTTTTACCCCTATATTTATTATTATTACTATTATTTAATTAGTTAACCTTGTAACATATAATAAGGCACAATTTGGATTATAGATTATAAACACAGGTAATAAGACCAAATTCAAATAAATAAATAGTGTCTAAAGTGTCGGTAACAGCGTAAGGTAACAGTAATGAATCAGTACTTTTGTCTGAAGATGGTAATAACGCTGTTACCGAAACGTCACACACTATTTATTTATTTGGATTTGGTCTTATTACCTTGTGCTTGTAACATAGAGAAATCGCTAACTATTCAGAAATAAAATTATTCTAAATCAATCCAAAATCACTTTATTAGGTAGTTCACAAAATGAGCAACCTAGTTTATGATATTTACAACAATGAATAATATGTGAAGGTTATTCACGTATTGAACAAGATTTTAACGCGGGATTTTCGATCCCAGTTCATGACTGTCGGGAATCGAGGGTGTTACCCACTCGTCCACCGACGCTTATGAAAAAAAATAAAAAATTCAAAAGAATGTGAGGTGCACACGCAAACATTTACATGCACCTGTTGTTAAATTATTTCCTCTTTTTTATTAGGCCAATTCAATAACTTTTTGAGCATATCTTGTAGTTTCCTTTTTATTGTCTTATTTGCTCGTACATTAGCACAAATATAATGAAAGTTTTCATCAATTTAAATTTTAAAAAAGGTACGCATTACTCAATAACCATTTGTTCTTATTTTAATAATGATTAACCTAATATATTGTGCAAATAATATGCTTTTTTAAAACTATAAATAGGTTCGATTCCACTCAACCACTCAAAAAGAACAACCTAGTTTATGTTATTTACAATGGAGAGTATGTACAGGTTCGTAACATTTTATGCTATCTCTATTACCCATTCTAATTCCAAAATCACTTTATTAGGTATCACTCAACAAGAACAACCTAGTTTATGATATTTGAAACAATGAATAATATGTGAAGGTTATTCACATATTAAACAAAATGTTAACGCGGGATTCAATCCCGGTTCATGACTGTTGGGAATCGAGGGTGTTACCCACTCTTCCATCGACTCTTTTTTTAGCTATAAATCGAATAACTAAAATTTCTTCAAATTATCATTTAATACGCCCCAGGAGAGCTTAGGTTACCTCTATATCATCACTTTCACTTTGAGTGAAAACATACAAATAAAAAACATCGATATCAAAATGTAAAGCTTGAGGTTGATCTAATGGCCTATGTATTTGAAAGATCAACTTATAGTCTACTTTGACCAGCCTATTTCGGTCTTTGGCCGTAACATAGGTATATATCCTAAATGGAAACATATATATTACACATTGATGGAAAATTTGCCGGGAGGAAATTAATCCATGGAAGCAATGGTCGCCTCTCCCGTCAAAATAAACGTCAGAATCTGACGCCATCTATTGACCGTCGCCGCAACTAGCGGCATCGGGTCGGTGACAAAGCCACAAC
Organism: Cordylochernes scorpioides; assembly: GCA_030710605.1. Lineage (NCBI taxonomy): Eukaryota > Metazoa > Arthropoda > Arachnida > Pseudoscorpiones > Chernetidae > Cordylochernes > Cordylochernes scorpioides. The sequence goes on along the minus strand of CP092863.1, from coordinate 206,031,976 downwards.
ACCAACTTTGGCAAACTGATAAGCGTCCACCTAGAGACCATGGTTTCGGGCTAATGGCCCTCGTCAGTCTAGGGCGGACCATTGCTTCCATGGATTAATTTCCTCCCGGCAAATTTTCCATCTATGTTTTGCCAATAGATTTGGCCCAGCCACATTGCCAGCAAAACACCTCTTTGGTAGATTGTGAGGATTCCATTAGATCCCGTGTGGATCTCATGGAATAAAGTCCGCCCTAGACTGAAGAGGGCCATTAGCCCGAAACCATGGTCTCTAGGTGGACGCTTATTAGTTTGCCAAAGTTGGTGTTGTGGCTTTGTCACCGACCTGATGCCGCTAGTTGCGGCGACGGTCAATAGATGGCGTCAGATTCTGACGTTTATTTTGACGGGAGAGGCGACCATTGCTTTCATATTACACATTGTTAACATATTGGTATATCACAATGGAGACATTTGTATTTCACATTATACATATTTACAGGGTGTCTCAAAATAACGGAGTTATTGTTTAATTTATCCTAACACGAAAGTTTTGAATTGTAATAAATTAATTTGTTTTGTCGGATTTTCTCCATTCTTTTAAGTTTTGACTTTGTGCTAACTTATTTTGTCGCATTTTTAGGATTTCTAACAAACGTGGAATAATTATTGAGCTGTTTCGTCAAGGAAAAAATCAATGTGAAATTGTTCGGCTGTTCAAAGTGCCACAAAAAACTGTGTCCAAGGTCATCCATCATTACAATGAGCTTAGCCATGAAAGCGACCGTGTCGTAAGAAGAAGAAAGCTCACCTTTAACCATAAAATCATCAAAAAGTGACTTCAAAGAAACTCGAGGATGTCCATGAAAAAAATCGCTCGTGAGACAAGAAATAAGAAAGTCGCCGCTGGTACATAAAATAGCGAAAAAGGAACTCAACCTCAAGGCGTACAATCTACAAAAAGTAAAGCTCTTCAAGGATGAGAACAAGCGCGAACGGCTGGAGAGATGTCGTCAACTCAAGCATCGAGCCACTGGTCAGTAAGGGGAGCGCATCCTCTTTACAGACAAGCTGTTTACCCTCGAGCAGGCGCACAACCACCAAAACGACAGTAGCTGGTCCGTTGAAGCTCCCGGCACGTCGACCATCGTTGAACACCGTCAAAATCCGCAGTCAGTTATGGTATGGGCCTGTATTTGCGCCATTGACAAGACTCCCCTCGTTTTCGTCGATCAGGAGTCAAAAGCAACCAAGAAGTGTATTGCCGCAACATTGTCGAGACTTTCGTACTCCTGTGGGCTCGACAGCACTTCGGCGATGCGGATTGGACGTTCCAGCAGGACTCCGTGTCGGCTCACGATGTGAAATTGAATCAGGACTGGTGCAGGGACCATTTTCCGGACTTCATCACGTCGGCGGAATGACCGCCCTACTCACCCGATCTCAACCCGATAGATTACAGTGTGTGGTCCATTTTACAGGCCAGAGCTTGTGCTACACGCCACAAAAGTTTTAAGTCGCTGAAGGGATCGCTGCGCCGAGAATGGAACCGATTGTCGCCGGGTAAAGGATCCAATTTTTTAAATGACATATTGGACCTTAACTGATAAAATTGGCCCATTCATCCAAATTAAAATGTTCAAATAACACTGTTCAGCAACATTTTTGCCCAAGAGATCCTGGTGTTTCTAATGTAACTTTTCATGCTGAACTTTTTTCTAATCAGAAATTTTCCATCACACACATAGTTTTTGCGTGATAGCCTTTTTTTTTTTTTTTAGTATTGGGATAAATACAGTAATAATTGCAAACAATGACGCGTAACTATTTTTGCATAAACCTAATTACATTACACTGGTTTATAAAAAAAAAAACTTTTTTTTTTCTTTGTCCTAAAAAGAAACAGCATCTTATCTAAATGTAACTCTTTGTGCTGATTCCAAATATACCATTAGTTTGGCATCTTTGTATATCTGTTTTTTTTTTTCCTCAATAAATCTTCATTAGTTATGTTTCCATTTTTTTTTATCTTGCATTGTTTTTTATAAAATAAAATGAAAAGAGTAAAATCTTTTAATTATTTTAGCAAAATAACGAACTTTTTTTTATAGGCAGTGGCCTTGATATTGGAAACATTTTGGATCGTGTTTTTTATAAAATAAAATGAAAAACAGTAAAATCTTTTAATTACACTGATAGACAAAACTTAAGGAAGTTGTACCTTATAGCATATATATATATCGGGATTCAGAAAATAACTCTGAGAGATATTTGATGCACAGTGATATATATACATTGAAAAATTCTTGAATGATTTAGATATTCTTGATAAATTTCGAAAATGGCTTTTAACAATATCTAATTCTTTTGCAATTTATCAATTGCTAACACCAAATGTCATTTAGAAACATTTTGTTAATGGAAGTTATAAATCTTTATTCAAAAATTGAATATATATAATACAGTCGAACCTCCCCGTAAAGGACATCTAATTACAGAGCCAAATTGTTCTTTAGGGAGAGGTGTCCTCTCACAGGAGAGTTGCTAAATTGTAAAAATGGTTATTTTGTAAATGAAAACTATCCTTTGTAGAGAGGTGTCCTCTTACCGGAGAGTTGCTAAATAGTTTTTTTTTTTTTGCTTATCCCTAGTACACGTGGTACAGGCCATGATAATCATGGTGGGTAGTTAGCGACTGCTTTATACTGTAAGCGCACCACATGTCTACACATGTGAAAGCAGTTCGACTTTGCACTTACAAATGTGCCAGAGCCCCGTTTGGTTACTTGCACTCTCTGGTGGGGTTGGACTTTTGCAAGAATCGGGGGACCATTGGAGCTTTTTTTTAAACAGAAAAAGTGTCCAATGTGGGAATCGAACCCGGGTCGTAGTGGTCGAAAACCAAACGGTTTAACCAGCCTTCCACCGACCCCTGCTAAATAGTAAAAATGGTTATTTTGCAAATGAAAACTGTCTTTTGTAGAGAAGTGTCCTCTAGCGCGAGTGTCTTTTCATGGAGGTTATACTGTATGAAATAAAAATAGAATTTTAAAGTAAACTAGAGAATTTACCCAGGCTTCGCCCGGGTTTTACCCGAGTGAAAGTTTGACTAAAGAATCCCTGTATATATAAAATTCATTGTGATGTGTATATATATATATAATTCCGTTCGGAAAATATATGTCCAGGGTAGCCTAGTGGACATGGCATCTGCCCGGTAAGAGGAACACTGTGGGTTCGATTCCCATCTTTGGACACTTTTATTTTTCCGTTTATCATTACTCTTCACAATTCATCCTTTCATACTTCATCCCTAAGGTTAGAAATAATCGTTATTTCTCCTTAAAATAAATTTTAGATTTTTCGTTCAAAAGAAATACATGAGGGTTAATTTTCAAATGTATATATAATGTATATGTGTATGTGTGTGTTTGTCGGCTATACATGTCCTCAATAAGTACCTAATCTGGCTGAAATTTTAAAACACAGGACATAGAGTTAAATCTGGAAGAGTTTACTGTCGCATATTTAGCCAAGAATGATTAAAATTGACCAAGTACTAGGCGAAAATAATTATTTTTTAGTTTTAAAAATTCTGAGAATATTGCTGTATCATGTTTGATTGTCAGAAACAAAATTCTTCCGGGGAAAATAGCTCCTTAATCTTCAAATTTTATTTTTTAAGAGTCTCGCATGAGATACCAAAAAAAATTCAATTTTTTTGTGGTCTCTTGCCATTTACTAAGACGGTCGTTAATGGGGAACTAAGGGCTTACAAGGGATATTCTCCGTGATTTACGATGGTGGTCGCTCAAGGGAGACTCTACATATGTAACACATTTAATACATGTATGTATATAGATGGAAAATTTGCCGGGAGGAAATTAATCCATGGAAGCAATGGTCGCCTCTCCCGTCAAAATAAACGTCAGAATCTGACGCCATCTTTGACCGTCGCCGCAACTAGCGGCATCGGGTCGGTGACAAAGCCACAACACCAACTTTGGCAAACCGATAAGCGTCCACCTAGAGACCATGGTTTCGGGCTAATGGCCCTCGTCAGTCTAGGGCGGACTTTGCGGCGACGGTCAATAGATGGCGTCAGATTCTGACGTTTATTTTGACGGGAGAGGCGACCATTGCTTCCATGGATTAATTTCCTCCCGGCAAATTTTCCATCTATATTTTGCCAATAGATTTGGCCCAGCCACATTGCCAGCAAAACACCTCTTTGGTAGATTGTGAGCATTCCATTAGATCCCGTGTGGATATCATGGAATAAAGTCCGCCCTAGACTGACGAGGGCCATTAGCCCGAAACCATGGTCTCTAGGTGGACGCTTATCGGTTTGCCAAAGTTGGTGTTGTGGCTTTGTCACCGACCCGATGCCGCTAGTTGCGGCGACGGTCAATAGATGGCGTCAGATTCTGACGTTTATTTTGACGGGAGAGGCGACCATTGCTTCCATGTATGTATATATAACAATAATTAATCCTTTTATCTATTCACTAAGTTCATCAACCCTTTCATAGTTAATTCTTCAAAATTTCAATTATATAATTTCTTATATCCTATATTTACATAGGTATATCTTCAACAAATCAAGTCGGTGGACGAGTAGGTAAAACCCTCGATTCCCGACAGTCATGAACCAGTATCGAATCCCTCATTAACATGTTGTTTAATATGTGGATAACCATCACATATTATTCATTGTTTCAAATATCATAAACTAGGTTACTCTTTTTTGAGCGGTACCTAATAAAGTGATTTTGGAACCGAACCGATATAACTTTAAAATGCTATATAATCTCTATATATCATCTTTTTATATGTTTTAGTTTGTTGAATAAGGGCTTGTCATCAATCTAGTTTAATCAATAAATGAAAAGAGTTGCAGTGTTTTATTCTTTTTTTGTAATATTTAGATTACTCTCTCTATGTATATCCCAAATGGAGAATATGTATTTCACATTAAAATATATACTGTATATCCGACTCAGGCGTACAGACTTCGGTCTAGGTAGCCCACTATCCAATGGTGTATATCCGACTCAGGCGTACAGACTTCGGTCTAGGTAGCCCACTATCCAATGGTGTATACCCGACTCAGGCGTACAGACTTCGGTCTAGGTAGCCCACTATCCAATGGTGTATATACTACTCAGGCGTACAGACTTCGGTCTAGGTAGCCCACTATCCAATCAACATATATAGTCACGACCGTCATGGGTTCTGTCACGGATGCGCGCGCATCATCATTATGATCATTATCATTATCTAATGATAATAATAATAATAATAATAATAATGATTATTATTATTATTATATTATTATTATTATCCATCATCCCTATATATAGTCACGACCGTCATGGGCGGGCTGGCCGGCCGGCCGGCCGGTTCTGTCACGGATGCGCGCGCATCATCATTATGAACATTATATCATTATCTAATGATAATAATAATAATTATTATTATTATTATATTATTATTATTATCCATCCCTATCAACATATATAGTCACGACCGTCATGGGCCGGCCGGTTCTGTCACGGATGCGCGCGCATCATTATTATCATCTAATGATAATAATAATAATAATAATAATTATTATTATTATTATATTATTATTATCCATCCATCAACATATATAGTCACGACCGTCATGGGTTCTATCACGGATGCGCGCGCATCATCAATATGATCATTATCATTATCTAATGATAATAATAATAATTATTATTATATTATTATTATTATCCATATATATATAGTCACGACCGTCATGGGCCGGTTCTGTCACGGATGCACGCGCACAGGGAGGTCACGTTATCGCCGGCAGCCAACGGGCGCGCGCCGCCGGCATTACGTCATAGATTATAAACACAAGGTAATAAGGCCAAATAAAAAAATAGTGTGTGATAAGGCACAATTTGGATTATCTACTTATATAATTGCCTTATACTCTCTGTGTGAAGTTCACGGATAGATTTTGGTCAGAATGGATAAAATAAAAAAAGTGTCAAGGGATGGGAATCGAACCCACGACCTTCCGCTTACCGGGCAGATGCCATGACCACTAGGATACCCTGGACATATTTTTCCGTTCACATTTTTATTTTTATATTTTCAAGACACACACAGTTTGGGGCGGAACGTTTCACAAGAGAGACATCCACGGCGCCAATTTATAATTGTAACGAATAGTATTTTAATTAAAACATTTTTAAAATATATACGCACTCGGGTAAAACCCGGGCATTGCCCGGGCCATTCGTCTAGTCCCTATATATAGTCACGACCGTCATGGGCGGGCTGGCCGGTCGGCCGGCCGGTTCTGTCACGGATGCGCGCATCATCATTATGATCATTATCATTATCTAATGATAATAATAATAATTATTATTATTATTATTTATTATAATTATTAATTATAATTATTAATATAATATTAATTATAATTATTAATATATTATAATTATTAATTATAATAATTATTATTATTTATTATTATTATTATTATATTATTATTATTATCCATATATATAGTCACGACCGTCATGGGCCGGTTCTGTCACGGATGCGCGCGCACAGGGAGGTCACGTGCTCGCAGGCATTACGTATAGATTATAAACACAAGGTAATAAGGCCAAATAAAAAAATAGTGTCTGATAAGGCACAGTTTGGATTATCAACTTATATAATTGCCTTATTCTCTATGTGTGAAGTTCACTGTGTGAAGTTGACGGATAGATTTTGGTCAGAATGGATAAAATAAAAAAAAGTGTCAAGGGATGGGAATCGGACCCACGACCTTCTGCTTACCGGGCAGATGCCATGACCACTAGGCTACCCTGGACATATTTTTCCGTTCACATTTTTATTTTTATATTTTCAAGACACACACAGTTTGGGGCGGGACGTTTCACAAGAGAGACATCCACGGCGCCAATTTATAATTGTAACGAATAGTATTTTAATTAAAACATTTTTAAAATATAAACACACTCGGGTAAAACCCGGGCGTTGCCCGGGCCATTCGTCTAGTATATATATAGTCACGACCGTCATGGGCCGGCCGGTTCTGTCACGGATGCGCGCGCACAGGGAGGTCACGTGCTCGCCGGCAGCCAACGGGCGCGCGCCGCCGGCATTACGTCATAGATTATAAACACAAGGTAATAAGGCCAAATAAAAAAATAGTGTGTGATAAGGCACAATTTGGATTATCTACTTATATAATTGCCTTATTCTCTTTGTGTGAAGTTCACTGTCTGAAATTCACGGATAGATTTTGGTCAGAATGGATAAAATAAAAAATTGTCAAGGGATGGGAATCGAACCCACGACCTTCCGCTTACCGGGCAGATGCCATGACCACTAGGCTACCCTGGACATATTTTTCCGTTCACATTTTTATTTTTATATTTTCAAGACACACACAGTTTGGGGCGGGACGTTTCACAAGAGAGACATCCACGGCGCCAATTTATAATTGTAACGAATAGTATTTTAATTAAAACATTTTTAAAATATATACGCACTCGGGTAAAACCCGGGCGTTGCCCGGGCCATTCGTCTAGTGGTGTATATCCGACTCAGTCGTACAGACTTCGGTCTAGGTAGCCCACTATCCAATGGTGTATGTACCACTCAGGCGTACAGACTTCGGTCTAGGTAGCCCACTATCCAATGGTGTATATCCGACTCAGGCGTACAGTCTTCGGTCTAGGTAGCCCACTATCCAATAGTGTATATACCACCCAGGCGTACAGACTTCGGTCTAGGTAGCCCACTATCCAATGGTGTATATCCGACTCAGACGTACAGACTTCGGTCTAGGTAGCCCACTATCCAATGGTGTATATCCGACTCAGGCGTACAGACTTCGGTCTAGGTAGTCCACTATCCAATGGTGTATATCCGACTCAGGCGTACAGACTTCAGTCTAGGTAGCCCACTATCCAATGGTGTATATCCTACTCAGGCGTACAGACTTCGGTCTAGGTAGCCCACTATCCAATAGTGTATATACCACCCAGGCGTACAGACTTCGGTCTAGGTAGCCCACTATCCAATGGTGTATATCCGACTCAGGTGTACAGACTTCGGTCTAGGTAGCCCACTATCCAATGGTGTATATCTCCCACTCAGGCGTACAGACTTCGGTCTAGGTAGTCCACTATCCAATGGTGTATATATCACTCAGGCGTACAGACTTCGGTCTAGGTAGCCCACTATCCAATGGTGTATATCCTACTCAGGCGTAAAGACTTCGGTCTAGGTAGCCCACTATCCAATAGTGTATATACCACCCAGGCGTACAGACTTCGGTCTAGGTAGCCCACTATCCAATGGTGTATATCCGACTCAGGTGTACAGACTTCGGTCTAGGTAGCCCACTATCCAATGGTGTATATATCACTCAGGCGTACAGACGTCGGTCTAGGTAGCCCACTATCCAATGGTGTATATATCACTCAGGCGTACAGACTTCGGTCTAGGTAGCCCACTATCCAATGGTGTATATATCACTCAGGCGTACAGACTTCGGTCTAGGTAGCCCACTATCCAATGGTGTATATACTACCCAGGCGTACAGACTTCGGTTTAGGCAGCCCACTATCTCTTAGTTTGCAGAAAGAATGGTGAAGGCCGGTATATCTTTAAGGCTTACTAGGACCAAATTGGTATGATCATTGAGCCTGATAACCACAATTAACCAGTAATAACAACAAGGGTGCAAGTCACCCCGGATGCTGAAAGCCGATGGCTGGAACCTGGGTAGGGGGTGGTCAGGGATCGGCGCCAGGTGCGGACAGGATTACTCAGGAAGCAGGAGGTTCAGGAGGCAGGGTGGGATCCGCGGAGATGGCAGGGTCCTAGAGATGTAAAACTTGGTACATTTAGATCTCACGATAAGACAGCAAGTAGATCTGGCTTCGTACAAGTCAGATTGGCCCTTAGGACAGCAGTTGATGTAGTACATCAGCTGATGAGGGCCAACAGTCCGAAACGTATACATGGTTAGTTTTTCTTGATTAATCAATAATGGGTAGTTGGTCAATTCTTGAATAATTAAATATAAACGAATAGTTGACATATGAGTTGTTAATATGTTTCTTATGAATACTGAGAATGCTTTACAAATAATTATTTGAACTTTTCAATATCTTCTTCTTTCTTATCTCCACTCAATCATATTAAGGTATAAAGCTTGTAAAGCTTGAGACTTTTGATGGTGTCTGTCGGGGAAGAGTAGATCTCATCAATGGATGAGTCATCCGGTTCAAAATCACTTTATTAGGTACCGCTCAACAAAAGCAACCTAGTTTATGATAATTGAAACAGTGAATAATATGTGAAGTTCACATATTAAACAAAATTTTAACGCGGAATTCAATCCCGGTTCATGACTGTCGGGAATCGAGCGTGTTACCCTCTCATCCTCCTATGTCCGTTGTAGAGAGTTGTCCTCTAGCGAGAGTATTCTCTCATGGGGGAGATTCTACTGGCTTATTACATTTTCTTAACACAGTTTTGTGACTTGTGCTTATAGCCTGTACACAAATGCATATACCCTACTGAAAAACATATTGTTATTTTGCAATAAATGTGAATCTACTGTAACTTGCTCCGTGATATTAGGCCAACCCAACCTCTTGATAAATCAAGAAAAGTTTCTTCGTCAAAGACGCGTTTCGGGCTGTTGGCTCTCGTCAGCGGGGTGCAGACTGTGAATCTCCTGTATTTGAATTAAATAATGCAACAGTTTTCTGGAGATGAGTTTCTTTTTATTTTTTTGCAAATTTTAATTTACTCAATAAAATAATTTAACATCAAGTAATATGCAAAATCTAGCCAAAATATATATATACAGTAGAACCTCCCTATAAAGGACACCTAATTGCAGAGCCGAAGTGTCCATTAGAGAGATGTGTCCTCTTACTGGAGAGTGTCAAAATAGTAAAAATGATCATTTTGCGATTGAAAACTGTCCTTTATAGAGAGGTGTCCTCTAGCGGGAGTATCCTCTCATGGAGGTTCTACTATATATATATTATATAATCTAAAATGCAAATATTTTATTTTTTATAAAAACATATTTTATTTTCATCATTGACCTTAGATTTAGAATACTTTTTGTAATTGTTGTAAATATGTATAGTTAAACCTACCTAATTTTTAATTCACGAATATAGGATTCATTTAATAAATTCTTTAATGTATAATCCTTTTCAAGTAATTGAAAATAAAAACTACTTGATAAGTAGGTTATAACCTTCTTTCCTTTTTCACGACTGCATCTTCAATTCTTTAACATTCCAATAGCAAACATTATAATCATAACATATATATACACCTATCCCCCGATTTACACGGTACTTGTTTTAAACGTTTTCGCTTTTACACGGTTTTCCAAATAAGTTTTTTTTTTGTTTGTTTTTATCGCACTATACTAAATGCTACTGTGATTGAACACATGCGCTGTGTACACATCTCACGAGGAATCCCGAGCTTATGTGCTGACTACATATTTTAACCTGTCAATGCATTTTATTTTTATTTCTGCGTACACCTATCCCCCGATTTACACGTTTTTCTCAGGAACGTATCTAGCGTGTAAATCGGGGGATAGGTGTATTTTGTTATTATTTAACGACGTTTTATCAATGTTCATTTTTGTACTCATGTAGATGGGCGATAATGCCTGAAATCTTGAGAATGCAATAAAAAAATAAAAAGAAGCTCATCTCCAAAAACCTGTTACCTTATTTAACATTTGTTTTTTTTTTTTTGCAAAAGTACGGGTCATAATTAGCCAGCTCGTATTATGAAACGTTGACGCAATTATTTTGTTCATTACAAAGATAAAAAAAATGGCACCAAAGTAAATAAAAAGATAGCAGAAGATCTTGGCTAGTTAGGGCGTCGCCTGGGATACCTTTTTCCAAACGATCATCCATCTAATCTACATAATTATCTGGCCACACTAGGGCAGGGTGGGATTATTGGCAATGTTGCCGGGAATTTTAATTTTTTTTTTCATAGAAATGGGAAGTAAAACTCAACGTGTTTTCTAACCTATTACCTAATTGGTACATAATTTGCATATGAAATGTTCGATTTTTTTTTCGATATAGCCTTTTTCAAATTAAGTAATCTTTTTCAATATAAAGCAATTTATATTCAAATGCGGCGGTAAACAAAGAGAAAATAGAGATAACCCGGGTTCTCTCCTGTAGCACGGTTGTAAGCATTTGAAAGATTGTGGAGAAAGTTTTGTTAAAAAATGAGTGATAAAGACGTGGAGATAGATTATCCATATCATAGCCTTTTGAGAAATACCTACACATATACGAAAGCCTTTATTAAGACAGTCTTATAAATGGAATTTACCACGGAGCCTCTGTAAAAGAATAAATAAAGGAATTTAATGATAATAATAAAATTTATAGTTCTTCAAATCAAAGCTACTTCGTCCAGTAAATCTTTTTTATTATCTCGACATTTCGACAAAAAAAAAATTTCTCGTCAGGAGCGAACAAAAATTAAAACATTTGGCAGAGCGTTTAAAAGACAAAAAAATATATATATATTTTGTTCGCTCCTGACGAGGACAAAAGATTTTTGTCGAAACGTCGAGGCAATAAAAAAGATTTACTGGCCGAAGTAGCTTTAATTTAAAGAACTATGAATTCCGGCCAGGCAGCCCTATCTTTTACGATAATAAAATTTATATACAGTAGAACCACCCTGTAAAGGACACGTAGTTGCAGAGCCAAAGTGTCCTTTAGGGAGAGGTATCCACTTACCGGTGAGTTGCTATATAGTAAAAATGGTAATTTTTGGTGATGAAAACTGTCTTTTATAGAGAGGTGTCTTCTAGCGGGAGTGTCCTCTCATGGAGGTTTTATTGTAAATATAAATTTTGTTAGTATCTAACAACGTTGTTCATTTTGGTACTCCTGTAGATGGGCGGTAATTTCTGAAAGTTTAAATGAATGTTTACCTACACATGCATAGTAACATTTGAAATCTAAACACTTAAAGTTATTTTAAACACTTATTATCATATGCATTTACAAATTTATAAACCACTAGCCGAATGACCCGGGCAACGCCCGGGTTTTACCCGATTAAATGTTTTTATTCAAATACTATTCGTTACAATTATAAATTGGCACCGTGGATGTCACTTTTGTGAAACGTCCCGCTCCAAACTTTGTGTGTTTTTGAAATATAAAAATAAATATGTAAATTTTCACAACGATATTTGAAAATTATATTATTTTGATTTTCAAATACTATTCGTTACAATTATAAATTGGCACCGTGGATGTCATTCTTGTTAAACGTCCCGCTCCAAACTTTGTGTCTGAGAAGCGATATTTTTATAAAGAGATGATCTGGCTTTGTGCCTTCTGCTCGAATGAATGTTTTTCTGTTAGAATTTTGTTCCTGCATACTAAAAATGAACTGGCTTCACCCGTGGTCTCTGCTTTTGGGAATTTTTCCCGATATAATTTTGTATCTGATAATCAAACATGATACAGCAATATCGTCATCATCATTTTCTGACTAAAAATATATAGTTTTAATAATTGATTTATATATTTTTTTAAATAGCCTATCGTCTTCCCCGTATTTTTTAACCTATGTATGGAAATTTTGGTTTGAATTAGTGAACTACTGCGAATTTGTATACCGGACATACAAACAAACATACAAAAATTCATTTATATATATATAGATATGAGCGCGTCATCTGTTATAAGTAATTAAAACTATTTTATACGCTTTTTTTTTATAAAATAAATTTTACTGACTTTACTATACTGATAAAAATAATGGGAGGTCCTGGCTCATCAGTGATGAAGCCTTTCATTGAATTACCATCGAAGTATGGGTAGTAGAAACTTGTTTTATTTTGAAAAGAAACATAGCTCTTCAAAAATAGTTCCATAAATTTGTAAATATTGTTAAATAATTAAAAATAGAGAGTTATATGCAGAAGCAAATGTGTTCGAGGTCAGGATATGTCTTCTTTATTTTTAATATCAACACCTGACCTTTTTATTTTTTCTATTGTTTTTTACATATTTACATATAGATGGAAAATTTTCCGGGAGGAAATTTATCCATAGAATCCATAGATGGCGTCAGTTTTTGACGTTTATTTTGACTAAGAGGCTCCCTATGCTTCTATATTTATATATACAGTGGACCCTCGGTTTACGAGCACCTTGGAGTACGAGCTTTTCGCAGTACGAGCAAAATTTTTTGAGAAATTTTACCTCGGATTACGAGTGAAATTTCGCATTACGAGCAACTCGTGATGGTTGCCCGTAATCGTGATGGATGAAAATTCACTGGGATCCCTCCCTTCAGATCAGATTCGGGAAATATGTAAAATGTGGGAAACTGTGCAATTGTTCGTAGCAAGAAGAATTGCCCGAGTTTCAATTATTAAAAATAAGAAATTAGTTTCGCACTACGAGCGTTTTGGAGTACGAGCATGGCTCTGGAACGGATTATGCTCGCAAACCGAGGGTCCACTGTATTGAAAATTTCAGAATTATTACATCAGCGAAAGTTGGTATGATGCAGAGGAATCTATATGTTTCTTTTTCAAAGTTTAAAACTCAGATACTCAGGTGTATTACAAGAAATTTTATATTTTCTCAAACCTTTTAGTGTACTTGATAAGCTATTTAATACAGTTGAGTCTTCCATGAGAGGTCATAGCTTAAAAACATATTTAAACTTGGTCTCTCCTAGAGATGGCCTCTCACTAGAGACTCTGTTTCGGTTGAAAGACTCTCCATGACTCGGCATGACATGGCAGTATCTCTAATAAGAGACCACCTTTAGGAGAGACCCATTTTAACCATGTTTTTAGGTATATGGTCTCTCATGGGAGTCTATCTACTCTACTGTTATTAAATGATATAGTTATCAAACGCTCTCTATTTATTTATTTACGACGTTTCGGTAAATCTTTGTCAGGGGAACGATTTCAGTGAGCTACAGACACGTTGGGAGAAATACACTCATGGACAAAACTTAAGGAAGTTGTACCTTTTAGCATGTATATCGGGATTCAGACAATAACTCTGTAAGATATTTGATACACAGTGATCTTTATTGAAGACACACAAGATAACACTAAGTGTGAACAAAATTGTCTGTTTCTCAAAAAAAAAAAGGTTCGGCGATATTAAAGACTTTACACTTCTTCAAATTTTGTCCATGAATGTATATATAGTTAAACCTGTCTATAGCGCCCCCTCTAAATAGCGCCTCCCTCTCTATAGCGCCCGATTTTAAATATGTAGCGCGATGCGATTTACATTAAAAGTGACTTGTCTATAGAACCCTCTCTCTATAGCACTCTATTTTGGTGAGTCCCAAGAGGGGGCGCTATAGACGGCTTTAACTGTATATATTTTTTTTTTTTCTTTACCAATTTTCTTTAAACGGGCCGTAGAAGAGTTATCCATACTCTAAAGCTTTACATCTTGCTCTTGTAATAAAGAAATTTTGTTGCAGATTTGTGAACATTTTCATATAGTTAAGTAAGTGCAACACATGTCTACGCATGTAGAGAGCGCGCAGTTCAACTTTTGCATTCACACGAATGTTAGAACCCCGCTTGGTGACTTGCACTCACTGGTGGGGTTGAACTTTTGCAAGAATCGAAGACCATTGAAGTAATTATTTTTTTCATAAAAAGTTCCCAAATGCGGGATTCAAACTTGAATCGTGACTGTCAAAAAACGGCGGGTTATACCGTTCCTCTAGCAACCCCAGAACCAATTTTCTTCGTTTTACCTATCTCTATGTTCTTTTGGTAAAGTATATACAGGTTGTAAATTAAATTTAATTGCCATCTATCGTTAAAATTTTACACAAATAAATTTACTGGCAACGCCTTTCTTTTAAATATCATCAAATATTATCTCTACAGACCTCTTAAAGGTCTGTAAAGATAATATTTGATGATATTTAAAAGAAACGTATTGCCAGTAAATTTATTTGTGTAAAATTTTAATATACAGGTTGGCTTTTTTGTCTGAATTTGTCAAAACTGGTGTTATGGATCATTCCTTATCTTCTTCATTACGCTTCGTACTGGGATGATGAACAAAATACATTCTTCTAATGCATAATTAAAGGGAAAGATGCCTCTTTTGGTATAGAAATATCATCCACTCGTAACTTTTTGTTGTATTCTGCCTGAAAATCGGCCCTTGCCACTTGACCAGCTTATACATCTTTTTGGTCAATTCGACCGATTTCATAGCTCCCCTCTTTGGGTGTTATGAAATCGCACGCTCGATTCCCGACAATAAGTCGGTGGATGAGAGGGTAACACGCTCGATTCCCGACAGTCATGAACCGGGATTGAATCCTGCGTTAAAAATTTGTTTAATATGTGAATAACCATCACATATTATTCATTGTTCAATTATCATGAACTAGGTTGCTCTTGCTGAGCGGTACCTATTAATGTGATTTGAACCAGGTTATGAAATCGAAGGCGTCCCCCTGTACTGATGAGGGCCAGAGCCCTAAACTATGGTATATAGGTTGGTTTGAACAATGCGGGATTCGATCCCGGGTCGTGCTAACCAAAATCAGCAGTTTAAACCAATCTTCCATCAAACCTCCTAAAATGACCTTGAACATTCTCATTTATATTCAGAGGCCATCACCAGAAACAGTCAGGATGTCTATTCATATTTCTAAGAAATCTTATTACGAAATGGTTCAATTCTCAGTAAATTGGCTTCACCCAGCTCTCAGTTCAAACAAGGAAGAACCATCGATGTTATCTATCAGAACAACTCAAGTCCTAGCAACGGCTGGACAACGGAACAAAAAAAAAATCCCATTAGCGATAGCAACAGATACTTAGAGAACCAATGAGGGGAGATTAATGGCACGAGCAGATGCATGCTGGGAAGACAATTGGCGATCCGATAAAGAGATTATGCTAAGTGATTCTAACCGGAACTATCCAGGGTGGCAGTAGGCCCGGTGGCGAGGGTGGAGCATCACCCCGGGGTCTGTTACCATCACCAGACCAATCTGCCTGCCATCAGCGAGTTCTTCTTTCACCTCTTACATCATCCAAGATAGTAAACTGAAAGCTCTCTATAGCTCTTGTGATAATACAAACATTAAAACTCTTTGCATAATACCATTTACAAAGCAATAACGCGCCATCTATATACATCGAATGAAGACAAGAAACATTCGCGTATTAATGTCTTTATTCAATATAATACCATTTTGGAAAAACAAAGAATCTAGGAATAACTTTCTGGTAAGAAAAGAAAAAAGGCATCTCCTTATCGTGCAACTGAAAGTTGCTGATGGCTTGTACCATCTATCGGAATAAACTATTCGTTGATTTTTAATTATTCCAGAATTGGCCAAATACCCATTCTTGATTAATCAAGAAAAACTAACCACGTATGCGTTTCAGGCTGTTAACTCTCGTCAGCGTGGTGCAAGCTGTACTTCACCGACCAATAAAAATGGTCATTCAGGCATCCTGAAAAAACCATGAAACGGGTAGTTATGGCCAGAATTGAGTGAGAACGCGAAACAATGTGAAAAAATAGTACAAATGTGATATTGTACTGGGATAAGGTTCATAAATTAAAAAAATAAAAAATGCATCTCCTTATCGTGCAACTGAAAGTTTCTTGTATGATTCTTTTAATATCACAAGTTTTCGGGCCTTTTTTTAAATTTATTAATCAACCAGGCACGATATTGAAATATTTGCGCCTATTTACAGAGGAAACAAACAAAACAACAAACAAATTAGGACTTAGAATTAAATATTTACAAATTTACATGTATTAATCGACAGAGTTCATAAAATGTATATAAACAAAGTAGTTGATGTAAGAGAGTTAAATACTTTAGATCGGAGAACAATTGATGTCTCACTTCTGTAAAGTTCGGCCAGTCATAGATAAGGTGAAGAGCAGTTTTTTCAGTTTCTCCGCAGGAACAATGAGCTCCCTGTCCTTGAGGTCCTTCTACAAGAGAGTCCTTGTACATGAGAGAATTGCTTATCTCTTTATAAAAATCAATGTATGTATGTATATCTATATATGTTTGTCTGCTATGCACCTCTTCAATACACGTAACTAATCTGGCTGAAATTTTAACATGGCATAGAGTAAAATCTGGAAGCGTTTTTTTTGTCGCATTTTTAATCAAGAAAAAGTAAAATTAAGCAGGTACTGAGAAAAAAATAGTTATTTTTAGTCAGAAAATGATGATGGCAATATTGTTGTATCATGTTTGACTGTCAGAAACAAAATTCTTTCAGGGAATATTCACTAAAGCAGACCACGGGCGAAGCCAGATCATCATTTTTAGTAGGCAGGAACAAGATTCAAACAGCAAAACATTCACTCGAACAGAAGACAATGATGATAGTAATAATGATATTTCATTGGAATCATCAAAACTAATGATGAAAGGTTTATTGATATAATCGGGCGGGCAAATGCATACAGTAGAACCTCTTTGCATATGGTACCGCCCCTCCCCTTAGTTACAGAGCCAAAGTATTCTTTAGAGAGAGGTGTCTTCTAGAGTTGCTAATTAGTAAAATGGTAACTTTGGTGAGTAAAACTGTCCTTTGTAGAGAAAGGTATCCTCTAGTTCAGAGGAAAACTGCGGCTCTTTGTATGTGAAGCTGCGGCTCTTTATATAGTTCCATACGCAAATATTATTTATGCGAGTACTATTTATTGTTATCAAGAAAAAAAATTGTGACTCTTTAAAAACTATGAAATTTTGTAAATTGTATTATTTTACTCTTCCAACTCAAAAGTTTGCCGACTCTGCCTTAGTCGAAATGTACTCTCAAGGAGGTTCTAGTGTCTCATCTTTATAAATTAAAGATATTCCTTATAATTTTTCTTGAGGGATCTAATAGATTGAAAGTAAATATATTTACAACAATGGTTGAATGAGGTTAGAGAACTGCTTGTAGAGATAACTTGAGGTTGATGAACTGAATATTGCTCTGGGAAAGGCAACAGCATTTCCGGGAATTATGCGATGATCCTGCGGAGGAATGGAAGCTACGGAGACGGATTTCCCATCGAGGCTTCCGGGGCAGTCGTGGAGTAGTTGGCAGGATGGAGCCGACAGCAGGAGTACTGGTGAGTGGCTGTGTCGCTCTTTCTACATTATCTTCCAGGCTGGGAGAGCGAATGCTTAACTCGATACTTCAACCTTGCTGAAACTGATTCTTGTAAAGCATTCAGTATTTCCAAGTTATTCTTTTTTTTTTTTTTTTTTGATCGAATGCTTCTTTGTTACTTTCTATCACGAAAGATGAAGAATTTTTCAATTAATGTATTATGCTACAGTAGAACTTCCATTAGAGGACACTCCGGCTAGAGGATACCTCTCTACAAAGGACAGTTTTCACTGTCAAATGTTCTCCTGTGGAAGGACAGAGATGCCTGAAAGTTTATATGGTATTTGAAATAAAAAAAAACGCATCTCCGGAAAGTTTTTTAAATAGCTTAATCAATACGACAAATCTCTGAAATATTTGAACAGATTTCTGGGGATGAATTTCTTTTCATTAATGCAATTTCAAGATCTATTCAACCTTACTGAAACTGATTCTTGTAAAGCATTCAGGATTGCCAAGTTATTCTTTTTTGATCGAATGCTTCTTTGTTACTTTCTATCACGAAACATGAAGCATTTTTTCAATAAATGTATTATGCTACAGTAAAATCTCCATGAGAGGACAATCCGGCTAAAGGACACCTCTCTATAAAGGACAGTTTTCATTGTCAAAATGACCATTTTACTATGTAATAACTCTCCGGTAAGAGGACACCTTTTCATAATGGACAATTTTGCTCTGCAAATAGGTGTCCTTTACAGAGACGTTTTATTGTATATGAATTTGAAGTGATGATTTAGTAATGGTTATTTAAATATTTGCAAGTAATTTGATGATTGATCATTATATAAATGCTTTTGAATGAAAAATGTTGTCTAGAAATTAGACTATTTTAGGATAATGCACAAGCTAAAAAATCTTGATCATCATTATTTTACGCTTTCTCTGCAAGATATCCGAGAGTCTGTTGTAACCTTTGTTCATAAAAACAATATCAAGGATTTATTAAGGATCATAATCTTGCCCTTGCCTTCTTGAAATCAGATTCAAATTATTAATGTACTTAGAAATTAATTGCTATGTATCATGATGCGTTGATCATGGAAGTTCTATACAGTTTCTGGTAGCTGATAAGGCACAATTTGGATTATAAATTAGAACTATAAGGTAATAAGTTCAAATCTAAATAAATAAATAGTGTTTTGAAAATAGAGCAATCCATAAATAAATATTTAATTAAAAAGGCATATATTGGATCAAAAAATAATCTATTTTACCAATATATCAGTTGGCTGAACGCCAACCTTTATCAAGGTGTTATAACATATTTAATATTAAGAATATTAATATTATTTAATATATACTGAAATATTGGTAAAATAAATGATTTTTGATCCAATATTTGCCTTTTTAATAAAAAAAATATAAAAAATAAATAATGCGTGACAGTAACAACTTTGTTACGTAAACGTCACACACTATTTATTTGGATTTGGTCTTATTACCTTGTAGTTTATTGTAGCACCTAAAACCATGATTCAATTAACTCTTTAGCTCTTAAAATATTAAAACTATGCTCTCTGCAATATTAAAACTATGTTCAAATCATGTTTATGATGTAATTAGAGCCATAGTAATGTGTTGGAATATCTTTATTTGGATGATATTTTGTGTGAATCTTACAATTCAATATCTGTAGAAACGACATTTGAAAATTATCCCGCAAATGTTTCTTTTGAACGAAAAATCGAAATTTATTTTAAGGAGAAATAACGATTCCCATCCCTGAACATTTTTATTTTTCCGTTTATCATTACTCTTCACAATTCATCCTTTCATACTTCATCTCTAAGTTTAGAAATAATCGTTATTTCTCTTTAAAATAAATTTCGATTTTTCGTTCAAAAGAAACACATGCGAGATAATTTTCAAATGTCGTTTTTACAATCATAAGCCGTAATATATTGTATTAATTCGATATCTATTGCGGGGATGTGAGGAGTGGTACACGTCATCGATGTTGGACAATAACGACCCGGGATCGAATCTCGAATTGAACACTTTTTTTCTCAAGAAAAAAAATTTCTTGAATGGTCATCATTTCTTGAAAATGTCCAACCCCCCCTTAGTGCAGGGACGGCAAACTGCGAGCCACATGCGGCTCTTTGAATGTAAAGCTGCGGTTCTTTATATAGTTCCATACGTAAATATTATTTATGTGAGTACTATTTATTGTTGGCAAGAAAAAAAATTGTGGCTCTTTAAAAACTTTGAAATTTTGTAAATTGTAGTTTTTGGCTTTTCCGACTCAAAAGTTTGCCGACCCCTATCCTAGTGCGTTCAAGGCCTGATAGTTGGTGACTTCTGTACGTTATAATATAATGCGGCTTATGATTGTAAAACGACATTTGAAAATTATCCCTCATGAGTTTCTTTTCAACGAAAAATCAAAATTTATTCCAAGGAGAAATAACGATTATTTCTAACCTTAAGGATGAGGTATGAATGGATGAATTGTGAAGAGTAATGATAAACGGAAAAATAAATTCATCCATTCATACCTCATCCCTAAGGTTAGAAATAATCGTTATTTCTCTTTGGAATAAATTTTGATTTTTCGTTGAAAAGAAACTCATGCGGGATAATTTTCAAATGTCGTTTTACAATCACAAGCCGCATTATATTATATTGTATCATAAATTACTTTATGTATTATTTACGAACGGAAAAATATGTCCAGGGTACCCTAGTGGACATGGCATCTGCCGGTAAGCGGAACACTGTGGGTTCGCTTCCCATCCCTGGACACTTTTATTTTTCCACTTATCATTACTCTTCACAATTCGTCCATTCATACCTCATCCATAAGGTTAGAAATAATCGTTATTTCTCCTTGGAATAAATTTTGATTTTTCGTTGAAAAGAAACACATGCGAGATAATTTTCAAATGTCGTTTTACTTCTGTACGTGGCTCCTGGAGTCCGGGTTACGTACAGTTAGTTAACAGCTTGAGTGGGCAAGCAACCAAACGGGGCTCTGGTTCCTTGAAAGTTCATTAGTCGAACTGATTTATACACGTGTAAACATGTGATATATTTAAACTCAAAGTAGTCGCTAACTATCCACCATGATAATCATGACCTCTACCTGAGATGAAGGGAAAAAATATATATATATTTGAAGAGTCTAGTTCTTATGTTATTTGATGGAATTTTCGTTTGGATAAATGTGACAATTTTGATCTTGTACATCTGTTCATCTTCTGATATCTTTTTAAGGTCTGTAGTGTGTAGGCTTTTCAAGTTCAAAACTAAACAAAACTGCCGCTTAAAAAGAGAGCAACCTGGGTCATCATGTTGACAATAATGTGTAGAAAGAGGGTTTATGTGCACAATGGTTCATTTACAATTATATTATGGTATCAATGTCTTTAGGCATTTATATATACATTCGTGGTCAAAACTTGAGGAAATTTTACCATTTAGCATGTATATCGGAATTCAGACAATAACTCTGAAAGATATTTGATACACAGTGGCCTTTATTGATGGCACACAAGATAACCAAGTGTGAACAAAATTTCTCTGTATCCTTAAAAAAAAATGCGATAAGCGACATCAGACTTTCCACTTCCTTAAGTTTTGTCCATGAATGCATATGGAAAAAAAATAGTCATAAACCAAGATTCCATGTCAATGTTTAAATTAGAAACATGGAGTTTGATGAAGATTACTATGGTACAAGAAGACAACAGAAATAATTCGTCCAGGGGAAGAAGAAAGAACAAAGAAGTGGACCCGTGAAATGACGGATTACCCCGCCACCACACCGAGCTCATTATAGCCAGAAATAGCTGATCGCTAATCTGTGAAGCCGTATCTGTCTAAAAGATGGCGTGATTGACGTTGGGAGCGAGCCTATAATTAATGAGTTCAGACAATATATCTCTCTCAGTGAAGTAATTACTCTGTTCTTTTTTCTTTAAAAACTTCAAAATTGTCTTCTACTTTAAAAAAACCTTCGCTATTGATAGCAATCGGTATTTAACTCCGTATTTTACGTCTGCTTTGCCAGAAATTGACACGTTCTCAATTTGTCGTCAGTTTCTCTCTATTTTGAAATTGGAGAATTTTGTTAAAGAAGATTTTTCCTAAAGAGTATAGCAATGTTTAGCAATGAGTATTGTGGTCTTAATAAAGCTGTGTTGTTGTATAGTTTTATTAAGCAAAAAAAAAAAACGAGCTAGTTTGGAGATTAAGAGGTATTTTTAATGATTTACACCACTAAAATGAGACTTTAAAGAAGCAAAGCATATATGCAAATTTATTGAAATTCATTTACATATTTACAGTTGGAAAATTTGCCGGGAGGAAATTAATCCATGGAAGCAATGGTCGCCTCTCCCGTCAAAATAAACGTCAGAA
Source organism: Cordylochernes scorpioides (assembly GCA_030710605.1). NCBI lineage: Eukaryota > Metazoa > Arthropoda > Arachnida > Pseudoscorpiones > Chernetidae > Cordylochernes > Cordylochernes scorpioides. The sequence goes on along the minus strand of CP092863.1, from coordinate 206,009,389 downwards.
TCTGACGCCATCTATTGACCGTCGCCGCAACTAGCGGCATCGGGTCGGTGACAAAGCCACAACACGACGGTCAATAGATGGCGTCAGATTCTGACGTTTATTTTGACGGGAGAGACGACCATTGCTTCCATGGATTAATTTCCTCCCGGCAAATTTCCCATCTATGTTTTGCCAATAGATTTGGCCCAGCCACATTGCCAGCAAAACACCTCTTTGGTAGATTGTGAGGATTCCATTAGATCCTGTGTGGATCTCATGGAATAAAGTCCGCCCTAGACTGACGAGGGCCATTAGCCCGAAACCATGGTTCTAGGTGGACGCTTATCAGTTTGCCAAAGTTGGTGTTGTGGCTTTGTCACCGACCCGATGCCGCTAGTTGCGGCGACGGTCAATAGATGGCGTCAGATTCTGACGTTTATTTTGACGGGAGAGGCGACCATTGCTTCCATATTTACAGTTGTAAATTGTTATATTATTCAACTTTTTCTGGAGAGAGTCTCCTTGCTGTATAAGCTAAAAGGTACAACAACTTCCTTAAATTATGTCCATGAGTTTAGTTGGATTAAAATATTTAACGTTATCTATTAAAAGCAACAATTTATTTCTCACGCGGGCAAGAAAGCGCTCAGAAGGTAAAATCGAAACACTCAGCTTCTAAGCGGGTACAGGTTTGTAATTTACACCACGGACCATTGAAGTTCATATGGACAAAAAGAAGTCCATCGAGACTGGATTTGAGCCAGGTTACTTTTCTATTATCGAAAATTATTTATAAATACCCTAACGTCTCTCTCTCTCTCTCTGGGGGCCCCCACCAATGAAGACTGTATATATTTTATATTTATCAATTATATAATCTTATTTATTCATATTTATTCTGTATTTAACCTTATATAATCTTATATGGACATTGTAATAAATCAGTTTCAATCTCAATCTCTCTCCGGGTTGAGACTTGACATCTAATGGTGGACATCCAGTTTATCAGATGTACTGTACTTGGTTCTGTACAGGGGGTAAATATTCCTAGGAGGGTGGATTGACAAATGTTACTTTTACGCGTCATCACACAAAAAGCAATAAACTAGGGCCTACAGTAAGAGTAACGTAATACACCGAAAAACGTACACTCAAGAATACAACACCAACAACAAAAAAGGAGGTAAATAAAAACTCACGATTTGTTAAATAAAATAAAAAACAGTACTCTTATTTCCAGCGTTGATAAGGAGCGGACCGGGTTACACAGGTTTGCGAGATCACCAGACAATCACACTGCGAACGTTTTAAGCGTCTCCACTCGATCACGACTCCTCGAATCGGAAATATCTTTACGGGGCTGCTAACCAAAATGAATGAAAAAAAAGTGGCAGCGGTGGGATTCGAACCCACGCCTCCGAAAAGACTGGTGCCTTAAACCAGCGCCTTAGACCGCTCGGCCACGCTACCCCAGAATCCTCGAATCCCGTTTCAACCTTTTTTTATATACAAACATGGTCACATTCGTCCAATGACGTGGGAGATCAGTTAACTTAACAAATAAACAACATTCTTCTCGCATAACTGAGAAGATTAAAACTGCCTCTGTTTGTCAATATGATTTGACAGGATGTTTGGAACCTATGAAGGTGGTAGGTGGTAAGACCCTAACGTTATACTATACAGATATTTAAGAATGAAATGTAAAATATAACGATATTTAACGCACCGAGCAATGATCTTCCACACAATGACAAAACAAGCCTGTGATAGGAAACTGGTCAAATATCATCATGTTATCATTAGTCTGGTGAGTAAACGGGCGAAAGCATTGGGAAGGGTTCACCATTGATGAGTCTTTCCCTGTGTTTACATACACAAACAAGGCATTTTTTAGATATATAACTAAATGATATAAATTTAGATATATAATTAATTGAGTAAAATCAATTATTCCTCCAGGGAAAAATGTCTTTTCATCTTTTCAAAAACATTTTATAATTCTCTAGCTTTCGGGCACGGACGCCCTTCTACAGTAGAAACCATGGTATAATGATACGCCATTATAACACGAGTTAAATATAATCGAATACTATTTTTCATATTTTTATGAAGTTCTATAGATATAAAAATATTATTTTTTATATATTAACTATTATACAAATTGAGACAAAATATTTTAAATATATATATATATATATATATATCGTAATTTAAACAATGTGATATGTAAGTAATAAAGTGTGACGTCTTTTCTAGTCGTCTCAAAGTGACACCAGCTTGCCACTGGACACCTGGGGGATCCTGAGAGGAACAAAGAAGGGGCGTTGGTCCAGATGTTGACAGTTAGTTAGGTTACGGTGGATATTTTCGGACAGCTCCGCTCAGTTCTAGGCGGTTGTCATCTCACGGCGGCCCTCGTGGCCGCCGTTTTGGCTCTTCTCTGCTTCCACGGCTTCATGCAGGACGCCGAGCTTTCCTCAGTTAATCCTGAACTTCCCCCTAGTCCTGGTGCTACGTGAGACGTACTAGGAGAGCGTCTTTTGATCCCAAACTTTGTCCTTACTGTCCCGTGCGGACTTCCCACTCTTGCACGCCTTGCCACTCAACCCCGACTGCTTCCAACTCACTTGTTGGCTTACCCGGGTTTACGACATATATCTCTAATAAGAGGACAAACAAATGAATAAATATAGGCAACTAGAAAAAACCAAGGAAGCAAGGAATATATAGTTAGGCTGTAGTTATCCCTGGAGGAATGATTGATTTTACTTAATATTAATGCAAGGGGTTAATTTATTGAATATAATTAATTAATAAAATAATGTTTGCAAAACGACACTTGAAGTTACACCGCATGAGTTTCTTTTCAATGAAAAATCAAAATTTTATTTCAAGGTGAAATATTGATTATTTCTAACCTTTTTGGATGAGGTATGAAAGGGTGAATTATGAAGAGTAATGATGAACGGGAAAATAATTGTGGGTTCGATTCGCATCCCTAGACACTTTTATTTTTCCGTTCATCATTACTCTTCATAATTCACCCTTTCATACCTCATCCAAAAAGGTTAGAAATAATAAATATTTCACCTTGAAATAAAATTTTGATTTTTCATTGGAAAGAAACTCATGCGGTGTAACTTCAAGTGTCGTTTTGCAATCACAGGCCACAGTGTATTATATTGTAAAATAATGTTTTTTTAAGCCTTCATAAAATTCACTAAAAAGGAAAAAATAATTATTTTAAGTTCAGCCAGTAAACAATTAGATTTATATAAGTCCAAATAAAAACGGCAGGTAATGATCATTATGCGTATATTGAGAGAAGAGATAGAAGAGTCAGTGGACAAGTGGGTAACACCCTCGATTCCCGACAGTCATTAACCGGGATTGAATCCCGCGTTTGGACACTTTGTTTTAATAAGTGAATAACCTTCATATATTATTCATTAGTAAATTAAATTTAATTGCCATCTATCGTTAAAATTTTACACATATAAATTTACTGGCAATGCGCTTCTTTTAAATATCATCAAATATTATCTCTACAGACCTTACTGCAATGATATGAGTTATTTAATGAGAGGGCTTGGCTCATCAGTAGTGAACCCTCTCAGCGGTTTAGCCAAATTAATCTCTAGACAGCTCTACTATTGTATTGGATTGGTTTGGAATATACCGTGTATTTTCTATGGAAGGCAGCTTAGGGGTGTTTAGTGAACTATGGACATGAGCTTATAGGTCTGTAGAGGAACATTTATATGTGTAAATATTATTCATTGTTGAAAATATCATAAACTAGGTTGTTCTTTTTTGAGCGATACCTAATAAAGTGATTTTGGAACAAGAACAAGAGTCTTTCCCTACTTTTCCTTTTATCATTGCAGTATAAGATCTGTAGAGAAATAGTATTTAAATATACTTTTAAAATTAGCGTTATATTTTGTATCAATTATTAGACAAATGGAAGTTTGAATGATTTTATTTCAAAATATGATATTTTGACCCAAGGATATTTTGTTTATAAAGGAAATTTACGCATAGACAAGACTTAAGGAAGTTGTACCTTTTATCATGTATATCGGGATTCAGACAATAACTCTGAAAGATACACTCATGGACAAAACTTAAGGAAGTTGTATCTTTTATCATGTATATCGAGATTCAGACAATAACTCTGAAAGATACACTCATGGACAAAACTTAAGGAAGTTGTATCTTTTATCATGTATATCGAGATTCAAACAATAACTCTGAAAGATACACTCATGGACAAAACTTAAGGAAGTTGTACCTTTTAGCATGTATATCGAGATTCAGACAATAACTCTGAAAGATACACTCATGGACAAAACTTAAGGAAGTTGTACCTTTTATCATGTATATCGAGATTCAGACAATAACTCTGAAAGATACACTCATGGACAAAACTTAAGGAAGTTGTACCTTTTAGCATGTATATCGAGATTCAGACAATAACTCTGAAAGATACACTCATGGACAAAACTTAAGGAAGTTGTACCTTTTAGCATTTATATCGGGATTCAGACAATAACTCTGAAAGATACACTCATGGACAAAACTTAAGGAAGTTGTACCTTTTAGCATGTATATCGAGATTCAGACAATAACTCTGAAAGATACACTCATGGACAAAACTTAAGGAAGTTGTACCTTTTAGCATGTATATCGAGATTCAGACAATAACTCTGAAAGATACACTCATGGACAAAACTTAAGGAAGTTGTACCTTTTAGCATGTATATCGGGATTCAGACAATAACTCTGAAAGATACACTCATGGACAAAACTTAAGGAAGTTGTACCTTTTAGCATGTATATCGAGATTCAGACAATAACTCTGAAAGATACACCCATGGACAAAACTTAAGGAAGTTGTACCTTTTAGCATTTATATCGGGATTCAGAGAATAACTCTGAAAGATATTACAGTGACCTTTATTGAAGATACACGAGATAACCAAGTGTGAACAAAATTGTCTCTGTCTCTCCAAAAAAAAATTTTTTTTTTTAAATCGACCAGCGACATCAAATATTTTTTCACTTCAATAAGTTTTGCCCATGAGTTTATTAACTCTCCCGTCAAAAAAAAAATAGACGTTAAAACTTAACGCCATCAATTAACCGTCTCAGCAAACTGACTCGGGTCGGTGATAAATCCACAACACCAGCTTTGGCAAATTCAGAAAGCCCACCTGTAGACTATGGTTTCGGGCTAATGGCCCTCATCAGTATAGGACGGGCTTCGATTTCATGAGACGAGAGGAATTAATCAAATCTTCCGAATTTTCCAAAGAGGTGTTTAGCTGGCAAAGTACCTAGACCCATTCTATGGCCAAAATATATATAGAAATTTTGCCGGAAGGATTTGATAGATGAAATGTCTCCTCACCCGTGGGCTTAGTTTTAGCGTCTATTTTGACGGGAGATGTGACATTTTTAATACAAGAACAACAAAAAGCTTTATTAAGACCTTTTTGTCTTATACAGATCCTCCGAGTAGAAGAGGGTATCTACAGGAATAACAGTAATAATAACAATAATAAGCAATGTGATTTACAATGTATCAAATAGAGGGGGAAAGAAGAAAGCTCATCCTTTATAATAACTTTTTTTTACTAGGGTAATGCACAATGCCATCGTTCTGATGCACAATTAAAGGGATAGGTACCTCTCTCTTTTGGTGTACACAATTGTATATGTTTATATTTTATCATTTAATATATATATATGTAGTAATGTAGTCGATCCTGTAGGGTGACTGTAGTGTGTTGGTTAAATGCAGTCGTTGTGGCCTCAATGTTCTGAGTGGGTTCAGGGGTGAATGTATTGCACCAAAGAACGAGACATGGTAGATGTCACCACGGAGATGGCGAGAAAGTGAGTGAAGCCGACACCGGTCAGGGGAGATCTGTCTAGAGGGGTCTGTCAATCCTCGTGTCTCAAAGCGGACTACTCTGTTTAAGTAAGAAAGGGGCACACTTGGGAATCCGACTTGTTTTTCGGACCTATTTCCTCCATTGGCGCCGACTGTCACTCACTCAAAATATCATTTGGCACTTTGGCAATTACACTACAACTATACAATACATGGAGACATAGATATATATTGGAATATATTACAACACATATATGTCCTATCTGTCGTGATCGAATGGAAGGGTGCAACCGTTATTCATGTAAGCTTCAAAAAGAATTCCAGCCAAGTGAGCGCGCGCACGCGGTGTGCGTATCATTCGCCCGCGCTAGCTCCCACGTTTATTTTGTACAATGTATTTATAAATGGATGAATCTGTATTTACAATTTAACACAAGCTTAACATGTTAATAGTGTTACATACCTATTTTTGGCGAAAGAAATGATACCTCTTGGGTATTAGGCAAATTATGACATATATACACTGCGTGACATTGAAAATGGAACACCAAAAAATAGTGGCCAGAAAGTGATGAAACTCGGCAGACAGAGAGAGACAGGGACGAACAATAAGTGATCTTTATTTCAAAATGATAGTCATAATACAGAGCGAGAACGGCGTCGGCTTAGTAGCAAGTAGGACCACCGCGGACGGCGATGTACGCAGCAACACGTCTAGGTAGAGAGTCAATCAGAGTACGGATGGCGTCCTGAGGGATGGCTCTCCATTCCCTCTCAACCATTTGCCACAGTTCGTTTTCTGAACGCGGCTGTGGCAAGGCATGCAAACGGCGTCCAATGATGTCCCAGACGTGCTCGATTGGTGAGAGATCAGGAGAGTACGGTGGCCAGGGAAGCATCTGTACATCTTGCAGAGCTTGTTGGCTAATGCGAGCAGTGTGCGGTCGGGCGTTATCCTGCTGATAAAGGGCATTGGGTACCCCCTGAAGGTAGGGGAGTGTCACCGGTCGCAGCACATCATCAACGTATCGTTGGGCCGTCATAGTGCCCTGAATACGAAGTAAAGGTGACCTGGAATCATACGCAATTGCGCCCCAAACCATGATTCCACGTTGTCGCACGGTTGGGCGTTCCACAATTGCTGCCGGATTGGACCTTTCTCCACGTCGACGCCACACGCGTACACGGCGACTATCACTGGACAAGCAGAAACGCGACTCATCTGAGAACACGACCCTGTGCCATTCCGTCATCCACGTCGATCTAGCCCGGCACCATTCCAAACGTTGGCGCCTATTCGGTGGGGTCAATGGCAGTCTTCTTAGCGGACGGCATGAGTGCAAGCCATTAGCAACCAATCGACGGGAAATGGTTCTGGTCGAGATGGAATGATCTAGGGTGTCTTGCACATGTTGCAGGATGGCGGTACAAGTGGCTTGTGGGGCCGCCACTGCTTGTCGAAGGATACGCCGATCCACACGTGCTGACGTCACTCTGGTTGCACCGACATTCCTATAAATTGCCACATTTCCTTGTTCCAACCATCTTCTCCACAGTCGGTGCACCGTGGACGCACCAAGGTGTGTATCAGCTGCGATTTGACGTATGGACCAACCTGCCCTTTTCAGTCCGATCACCATGCCCCTCGTAAAAGCGTCTGTCTGCTTGAACTGCCTCCGTTTACGATGACCTGGCATTCTCTGTTATTACACGTGTCTTTTGACACAAGAACAAACTTTCTACAATGATTTTCCTTGAAGAAATAACGACACGAATACTGTCCTTTCTGCAAGTTCCTTCCCTTATATCTTACTCCATGTGCGCACGAGAGCTGCGCATTTTACATCATTTGCATAACTCGGTTAGGCGCGTCTACCCTGAAATTTGCATAATTTTCTGGCCACTATTTCTTGGTGTTCCATTTTCAATGTCACGCAGTGTATATTGTCACATAGAAAATTAGAAAAGACAAACTTCAAGATGACAAAAGCAATTTATTTAAAGTAAAAACACGAATTAAAATTTACAAAATATAACAAAGTAAAATGGAAGTATAGTGAGTAGCAAAATATAAATATCAAAATTAATAATAAACATTAATATTTCGCTACATAGCTCCTTCCCTATGGGAGCTGTGACCCACGGCTTGCAAATATCGTTGCTACTGACATGGATCTGACCTTATTAGTACCTTAACGTCCTATGTCTTGCGGTGTGAAGAGCGGCTTTGTCGTCGTATCGTCTATAGGGACATCACCATCTTGGAGGGAAGTCTTGGCTTTGAAACGGCGGAGGAGAGAGAGAATCCTGGAGCCATTAGCTGATGCATTAGCAGTTTGGCGTGTTGCCATACGAAATATTGGAAAATAAAAAATATTTGATCCAAAATAAGCATTTTCAAATATATATAAGCATTGTTATTATTATAATTTTCAAATCTAATCACATTTAATGGTAATATGAAATTTATATACAGGAAAACTTAATTAAGACAGAATGGATTCAATATAGAGGAATACTATTAGAGAATCTCTATTAGAGATTTGATATAAGAGAAATTACGTAGATTTGTTTCAACTGAGTCTAACCTGAAGGAAGTTAAAGCGGAATTGACCTCAGCAACAACAGGAGGATGTTTCATCTGGATTTGACCTGAATGACAAGTTATCTCAGGAAATAACACCTTCAGTGATTTAAGGATGTTCCTCTGGATTATCCTTATCAACTGGATAGGAAAAAAACTAAAAGGAAATGAACTCAATTTGACTGGACTTGATCTTCAAAGCAGTTACACTTATCATATTTGGACTTTTATGACGCAGGGGATTCTAAAGAGCTTCGAGCAGAAAGTCTTATTGGTTTTATCGATCTTATTATCGTTATTTTTATCAATAGTATCATGGAATAATCCAACTTGATCATTATATCCTAATGAAATGAAGTCCATTAAATGATTCCAAATGCGATACCAATCCAAGCAGTGGCTTTAATAGTATTTGATCTAAATAGGAATGGAACTAACATTATATCTTAGAAGTAACAAACAAAAAAAGCCTTTATTTAGGGTCACTGACCCTATACAGGATTCACCAGAGGTATGCATAAGAACAAAGCAGTGAGACAAAGGAAATAACGATATATACAGAGTAAGAATAAAAAGAAAAAAAAAACAAGAAAAGAAAAAAAAAGAAAGAGGGAAGCAAGAAATCAACACAAAATATATCTTAGAAGTAATTTTTGGAGGATCTCAAATTTATATCATTAAAATGATACTGTTGCTGAGTTAGTCTGATATCGCCACGTATCTCGATAGACCAAAAGTAAACGTATTTCGACCATTTTGCTAAAGAGATGACACGGTCCTCAATGATCACTTCAGAGAAAGAAGGAATGTAAGTACAGTAGCTGTTCAGCACAGAAGAACTGTGGAATTTAAGCTGATTTTAAAATGAAATAAATTTCTACCTGTGTATATTGATCCTCCAAAATCTTATATTTATTAAACTGCATTTATAGTTGAACCTTTCAAACCCTTGTCTATCCATAATTTTACCTTAAAATATCATGGTATATATATATTAGCATTTCAACACAAGAGTATGTCTACAAAGGTATCAGATATCATGACATATCTATATTAACCTTTCAAGCCCATAGTCTATACACAAATTGAGACCTTACAATATCAATGGCCTGTGTCTATATTAACCTTTCAAACATATAGTCTATCCATAATTTTACCTTAAAATATCATGGTTTATATATAAATTATAATTTCAACACCATAGAGTATATGCATAAATGTATCAGATATCATAACATATCTATATTAACCTTTCAAGCCCATAGTCTATACACAAATTGAGACCTTCCAATATCAATGGCCTGTGTCTATATTAACCTTTCAAACCCATAGTCTATCCATAATTTTACCTTAAAATATCAAGGTTTATATATAAATTAGCATTTCAACACAAGAGTATGTCTACAAAGTTATCAGATATCATGACACATCTATATTAACCTTACAAACCCATAGTCTATCCACAAAAATTGAGACCTTCCAATATCAATAGCCTACAATAACCTTTCAATACCATAGTCTACCAACAAATTGGCCATCAGATATTATGGTCTGTCTAGACCAGGGGTCGGCAATATTTTGAGTCAGAAGAGTTAAAAATTACAATTTACAAAATTTCAAATTTTTAAAGAGCCACAAAATGCTACTTACACAAAATAGTACTTTAATAAATAATATTTACGTATGGAACTATATAAAGAGCCGCAGCTTCACATCCATGTGGCTCGTGAGCCGCAGTTTGCCGACCCCTAGTCTAGACTTGTGATTACCAACGTGGACGGTACCGAACCACATGAGCGCTGAAGCCTTCTGGACAGGGTGATAGTGAACCATTTGGGGGACGTTCAGGCAGTTTAGGAGGCTTTTACGTTACAAAATTTATCTTTTTCAACTTAGATGTGGCCCCAAAAATATTGGAAACATATGGTATAAAACTTACAAGACCATGCTCCAATAATTCCCATTCTTAATTTTACTAGTGACATCAAACATAGCCTACACCTTAATGTTAGGAAAATATAGAAATCCTTACTTAAATCATTAAACAAAATAAAAAAGGTATCAATAATATTGGATTGAATAAAAATATTTATTCGCCAATAATTCGGAAACCGTTTTTGGCGTTATAATATGTATAATAAATCTTTTTATCACAATCCAATATATGCGCCTTTTTATTATCTAAACATTAATAGGTATTGTAAGCATAATTTGTACTAGATGGGTATACAAGTTGAAAATGTATTTTCTGAATGCTTTCAGATTTCCATCTTTGGTACAGACTATGTGTGTTTTATAATTTTCTACAATTTAATATTTCTCTCTCTCTCTCTCTTCTATATTTTGACGATAAGCCCTCGCTACCTACTTCTTGAAAGCATTGCCATAAGATCCATAAGATGACCATCAAATATCATGGTCTGTATTGAGCTGGTCTTGCGTTGAAATGGCCTTTCCAAGGAGAGATCCAATATTTACTCCAATACTCCTGTTGAAGGACTGTTAAGTCCGAAAGCTTGAAAATAAAAAGTTATACAAAAACTTAGCCCTGGAAGCTTTATTTACTTTATTAAAATATCGATTATCTTATTATCTATTTCAATTGAATCTGTTCCAAGACTGGTGTGAGTCTTTTCTTAATCAGGATCATCCAAAGCGATTGTTCTATAGCCATGTTATAGTGTGGTAATATGTTTTCTTGGCTTATTTAGTCCAGTTATTGAAGGTTTTTATAGGAAAATAATACAGTGTTGTTTCTTCCTCTTGCCTTCTACACCTATACCCGTTTACCTAATACAGTAGAATCTCCCTGTAAAGAACACCTAATTTCAGAGCCAAAGTGTCCTTTAGGGAGATGTCCTCTTACCGGAGAGTTGCTAAATTGTAAAAATGGTAATTTTGTAAATGAAAAATGTCCTTTGTGGAGAGGGGTCAGCTAAAGGGAGGTTGTACGGAAATATCTTTATTTACGGGCTGCTAACCAGAATTAAAATAAATGCCAAAACCCGGGGGAGGTTCTACGTTGTAAATTGTTGTAAGTTAATCCACCTTTAGAAATAAATTTCAAGTTTAAAGACAAGTGAACGTCCTCTTACATATTAAGATGGAGTTGAAGGCATATCGATGTATGTTGTGAAGTTTAAAAGATGATCTGATGATTGATGCTGAAGTAGAAAACCAATGATGAGGCCACCAGGGAAGAACGGCGGTATTTCAGGAACTGGAGATGCCATCGGTGGAGGTGATGAGGCATGACCCCCGCAGCTATATCGGACCCTGAATTCTGAAAAATGGAGCAAGATTTACTAAGTCTCTTCCTCGCTATCTTCCTTTCGAGAAGAACTTTCGGGACTTGATTGATCTTGGTGCTATTCTAATTGGATGCGCTGATTACATCAACTTTGAGATGACTTTCATTCTTAGACTATAGTTTTCGAGAAAAAAATTGATCTGAACCTTTATTAAGTCGGTAAACGAGTGGGGTAACACCCGCGATTCCTGACAGCCATGAACAAGGATTGAATCCCGGGTTAACACTTTGTTTAATTTGTGAATAACCTTCACATATTATTTATTAGATAGTAAAAAGGCATATATTGGATTGAATAAAAGGTTGAATATATGCCTTTTTACTATCTAATGATTTAAGTATGGATTGCTCTATTTTCAGAATATTATTCATTGTTGTAAATTAATAAACTAGGTTGTTCTTTATGAGCGGTACCTTATATAGTGATTTTGAAACAATACAGTTTTTTTGGAGAGAAGGGAAATCTTATATATCTAAATATATTCCAAAATGTTTGGTTTTTGTTTATCCTAAACATTTAGGGATAATTTCTGCCTCATTTTAATGATGTTTCTTTCGACCGCTACAACTCGGGTTCGATTCTCCCATTGAAAACTTTATTCTGATAAAAAAAAAGTTCCAATGGCTTCCGATTCTTGCAAAAGTCCAACCCTACCAGCGAGTGCAAGTAACTAAACGGGGCTCTGACACATTTGTAAGTGCAAAAGTCGAATTGCTTTTGACATGTGTAGCGGGGCACTTACAGTAAAAGCAGTCTCTAACTACCCACCATGATTATTATGGCCTGTACCACGTTTACTTGGGATAAGCAAAAAAAAACTTTAATGTCTATGCAATAAGTACGGTTTTCTAACAATCGTCACCCTATTTACACACCTGTATGTTTCAAATTAAAAACGTATTTTTAAAGCGAAAACGCAATTGAAATTTAAGGAATAAAATGAATTAGCGTTCTATGAACAACATTCCCAAATGGTATAGGTGAATAAACAAGGAGACTTGCCTCCATCTTCAGTATTTGTCAACTTGGTCTGTGATCTCGGCACGATAAAACGTCCTGTTGGGTAATCTTGTGGCTCTCGATCACGCGATCTCACGATCTTCCTTGGTCATTCCTCGACTAATAATTACATTGTCATCGTGTGTGTGAATGGAATTATAAAATGAAGCCATCAATATATTAATACTCAGAGAGATGCTTCTTTTAGTTCATGAATACCATCTTCCCACAACTTTATATACTGTAGATTTTAAAACGACATTTGAAAATTATCCCGCATGAGTTTCTTTTCAACGAAAAATTTATTTTAAGGAGAAATAACGATTATTTCTAACCTTAGGGATGAGGTATGAAAGGATGAATTGTGAAGAGTAATGATAAACGGAAAAATAAACGTGTCCAGTTTTCCGTTTATCATTACTCTTCACAATTCATCCATTCATACTTCATCCCTAAGATTAGAAATAATCGTTATTTCTCCTTAAAATAAATTTTGATTTTTCGTTGAAAAGAAACACATGCGGGATAATTTTCAAATGTCGTTTTACAATCACAAGCCTCATTATACTATATATAGATTTTATACTGATTAATGAAATGTTAGGAATTATATATGAAATATATATTTTAAAATGTTATATCCCTAAATTATATATTTTTTAAATATACAACTTTTTTGTTACCTTATATATAATCTTTATCTACTTTCACTTTAACTTTTTTTTTACTTCTTATACTTTTTTTAAATAGATATATGCAAAATTATAAATATATATACAGTTAAACCTGTCTATAGCGCCCCCTCTAAATAGCGCCTCTCTCTCGCGATGACAATGCAATTATTTGGAACTGGTTCAAATTCACATAAATAGGTACCGCTCAGCAAGAGCAACCTAGTTCATGATAATTGAACAATGAATAATATGTGAAGATTATTCACATTTTAAACAAATTTTAACGCGGGATTTAATCCCGGTTCATGACTGTCGGGAATCGAGCGTGTTACCCTCTCATCCACCGACTCTTTTTTTTTTATTATTTGGAACTCTTTTTTTTTTCTATTGAGTCATGTATATTAAAAATAACTAAACGATAAATTATGTGAGAAGACAATGTATCTCATATTTTTAAAATCAACTTGATGTAAATAAACGGCAGAAATTGATTAGCAAGTACATTTTCTCGGTTATTTTTCGCACATAAGTTTGTATATATTATTCCTTAAGGGAATGAGAAAGAGAAAAGGGAATCACCGAAAGGTCGGATAGTGAATAAATGAAGAGCGGTTGAAGTATCCGTATTTCTTTTTTAGATAGACTTTCAACCAGCAAATACTTTTTCAAATGTGTATACATTTTTATAGTAGTCTTGTAAAGAACAGGAAATGTTTGAGAAACTAAATATTTATTTTTAAATAAGATAACTGTAGTCTTAGACATCGTTCAACCTGCACGTATGTAAGATGTATATATTTTCAAAAAATGGTTTCTTAAATTTTGTAATATATACCTATCCCCCGATTTACACGGTAGATACGTTCATGAGAAAAACGTGTAAATCGGGGGATAGGTGTACACATAAATAAAAATAAAATGCATTGACAGGTTAAAATATGTAGTCAGCACATAAGCTCGGGATTCCTCGTGAGATGTGTACACAGCGCATGTGTTCAATCACAGTAGCATTTAGTATAGTGCGATAAAAAAAAAACTTATTTGGAAAACCGTGTAAAAGTGAAAACGTGTAAAACAAGTACCGTGTAAATCGGGGGATAGGTGTATTTATTTCTCAATATCATAAGTATTTAAAATATGTAAATAATAATTTGTATTAAAATATTTATCACTAATTTGTTAATGTGATACTCCTGTTGAAGGATTGACAAGTTCGAAAGCTTGAAACTAAAAAGCTACACAAGAAACTTTGTCCTGGAAGCATTGTTTATTTCATTATAAGAGTTAACTCTAGTAATTATTTGATACAACTATGGGTTGACATATATATATATAGCCCTAGAAAATCTCCCAAGAAAGAAATCTGCCTGGCGACACCTCATTAATTGGACTTCCACTGGCATTGTATATAAATCCAAGAAGACTTAGGTCAGAAGGACATCCCGGGTAGTTGGCGACTTCTGTACGCTCCAGGAACCTGGGTTACTTAAATAAATAATAATAATATATATAGAGATATCGAAATTAATAGAAAGTCTTAATCCAAGTCTAAAGCTTCTTAAAGCGGAACAGGGAGTATAGGCAATATATAGGTGATGTGTCACTTCGCCTTGTGTTTTCTTATAGGTTGAGATATGACCGCTTTTCCAACGTTTTAAACAGTTTTCAGGGGGGAGAATAAATCCACAGTGTTCTTTGTTTAATTATAATCCCTTCAGTAAAAAATATTATTAATAAAAGACAATCTGTTGAGGGAAGAGTTTATTTTATATCACGACCATATAAACTTTCGGGTGTAACAGCTCTTCAACGGGTCAAATTACGATATTAAAATTTAGAAATTAAATAAATCCATACACACAAAGCTTTATTAAGACCACCGGTCTTATACAGATTCATCACAGGAAGAAAGGAATCATATATGGAGCTCCTATACTCCAGGTAGCACAGAACCCAACAATAGCCTACAGGTCCGACGCATGTCCAATGGCTACACGTTCCTTCCTGCATACGTCATGGTTAGCGAATCACTGAACAGGCTAGTGTGGCATCAGCCGCGTTCTAGTCTTCGCTTTCCTCGTCCGAATGGATAAATCCATATATAATACAATATAATGCGGCTTATGATTGTAGAACGATGTTAGACAAATTTTACCGCAAATGTTTCTTTTTAAAACGAAATATCGTCATTTATTTAAAGGAGAAATAACGATTATTTCTAACCTTAGAGATGAAGTATGAAAGGATGAATTGTGAAGAGTAATGATGAACGGAAAAATAAAAGTGTCCAGTATTTCATCTTTAAATAAATTACGATTTTTCGTTTAAAAAGAAACATTTGCGATAAAATTTGTCTAACATCGTTCTAAAATCCATATATATACATACAAATAATTATGAAATATGATAGATGGATATACAAATGCGAATAAACATGATACTGTAAAATTATAACACTATGAATTACTAGTTAATACTAATGTACTATTGATACAGCCAATATGTGATCAAAGGAAGGATACAAATCAAATTGAGATCTCCCAAAAAACATCAAATAAATATTAGTGGCTGGGCATGGGTATGAATAACGTTTGTAAGTGGGAAATTACTTAGGTAGGAGATTTCGGAATTATAATTCTATTATATTATCACGAGCCATCAGTGAAAAAAAAATATAACTTATCATCATCACGAAAAAAGAAAACAACAAAAAAGAAAAGAAACAATAGGAAAGAAGGACTTTTTGCTATTTAAAAAATATTGATATTTGTTTGTAAAAATAGTATTTAAATAAAAATATGCTGATTAAAAAAGGTAAGTTTTGATATTTTAAATAGATAAGACAATCACAATTTTGATAAAATATTACTATGCAAAAATTTTAATACATGACAATATACAGTTAAACCTGTCTATAGCGCCCCCTCTTGGAACTCACCAAAATAGGGTGCTATAGAGAGGGGGTGCTATAGACAGGTCACTTTTAATGTAAATCGCATCGTACTACGTATTTAAAATCGGGCGCTATAGAGAGGGAGATGCTATTTAGAGAGGGCGCTATAGAGAGGGAGACGCTATTTAGAGAGGGCGCTATAAACAGGTTTAACTGTATTTAGATAATAAAAAGGCATATATTGTGTGTGTGGATTGAATACAAATACAGTAGAACTTGGATAATTCGAACTTCTTTAATTCGAAAACCTCTTTAATTCGAATATTTATCTTGGTCCCTAGAATTTCCTATAAATAGAATTTCCGTTTTTAATTCGAATTTTTGGATAATTCGAATTTTTTTATGGTCCCTTGGGGTTCGAATTATCCAAGTTCGACTGTATATGGATTTTTATTATCTAAAGATTCAAATATAAATTTCTCTCTTTTCAGAAATATCATATATATATCAGGAAGATCTATAGATCTATTAATGACTTTGAGTTTTTTTAAGTCAAGCTTTCAGTACCAGGCGTCTTTGATGCCTAATAATAATAAATCATTTTATTCATGATCGAACATTGTGGCCCACTGTACCTATTACATCCCAAACACGACACCAGCCATCTCTGTCTTGAGCTCGATGTACCATCTCAGCGACCGTTAAACCAATGAGTTCCTTTAATTGGTCCACGAAGCGTGTCGGCGGGCGTCCAGGTATGTGTCGCTTAGACATCTTTCCGGTCTGTATGGTGTACTCCATTCCCCTGTGTCGCGTGATATGACAGAAGGATCTAAAAAAATTCCGTTGTACAGAAGTCGGCCATCTTCCGAAATCGATAGTTGTGATAGCATCGTTGTCGCTGTCCAAGTTTACTGCCTGATACATGGCTTGAATGGCAGATCTCTTATATAAGAAAACAAAAGATTACGTCACCAAAGACGACGACGGAGGTCACCAGGATGAAGGAGACAAGGATGTTGCAACAGACTTATCTAAGGTAACCGACCGGGAATTGAGTCATCCTAAGATAGGTCAATGGCATTTGCTCGGCATTAAAGAAAGATTATCACGATTATCGATTTAAAACCACAGAACCAGAAATCTCGGTGTTAAATACAACTTAGTCCTGGTGTATTAATCACCCCATCAACAAATTCATCATCCTTTAAAAGTGTATCATCATTTTTTAAATTTGCTATTACAGTAGAACCTTCTTTTAGTGGACACCCCGCTAGCGGACACCTCTCCACAAAGGACAGTTTTTATTGGTTTTTTATTATATTCAATCAATGCATAACAAATACGTTTTAATTTAATAAAACTTTATTTATCATTTAGATACAAACATACATATGTAAAACCAAAATAAGAAGAAGAATAACAACCATTGATGATGATAACTATATTTATAAAAATCTATTGATAAAATATTCCGTGATATATCTTAAATTCAACAAATGCCCCCGTAAGATTTAGCTGAATATTTTATCATGGTTTTAAAATTTATAAGTATAGACAGGTAACTAAGGTAGTAGTTGGAATGGCCGAGCATTGCGTCATAACAATGACGTCATCTAGATGGCGGCGACATCCCCATTTATTTGTTTACAACTTTTAGGTATTGTTAAGCCTAAATATTTGAATAAAGCAATATTTGACAAAAGATATAAAATCAAGTATTTAAACTAATAATATTACAATTTAATTTGAAACATATGATTAAATGAAGTCAACAATCTGTTAACACTTCATATGAATATAGTAAAATATGCCTTATATTATTCAAGTTACAATAACCTTTAGTTATAGGCTAATATTTTCAAATTTTATTAAAGTTCAGTAGTTAAAGTTATGAGATAATATTGCAACAATTTAAAAAATAATGAAATTTCCCTTTACTTAAGGGTTTTGTTAAGATGTCAGCAACATTTTGATCAGTATTTATATACATAATATCAAAGCTATTATATACACATAAGTTGGTATTTAAAAAATTGATGGTTCTAATCAAGTGGTTAGATTTATTGCTAGTTTGTCCAGATTTTATCAAAGTAATTCCTGATTGATTATCACAAAATATTGTTGGCTTACAATTTTTGCCAGTTAATTCTTCAATCAGATATCGTATGTAAATACTTGTCTTTACACCCAGTGTAAAAGCATAAAGTTCAGAATCTGTAGTTGAGAGACAAACATTTGGCAAGCTTTTACATGACCAAGAAATAAGATTATTTCCAAATTTAAAGGCTATACCTCCAAATGAACATTTAAAATTCTTTGAATTCCAACTTGCATCTGTAAAGCCTTCTAGCTTGGTGTCACCCACAGTATAAACTAAACCTAATTTTTTTGTGAATTGTAAATATCTTAATACTCTTTTGGCAGCATTCCAGTGAATTTCTCTAGGATCTGTATTGTATTTACTTAAAACAGTAACAGAAAATGCTATATCTGCCCTAGATTTACATGCCAAATAAAGCAAACTACCAATAAGTTCTTGGTATTTATGCTGATCTATCTTTTAGAACTGTGGAAATTTCCAAAATCTGTGTTAACATCCATTGGTGTAGAAACACCTTTGCAATCTTGCATATGGTATTTTTGTAATAATTTGTTAATATAGCCCTCTTGTTTTAGAGTTATTTTATTTTCATGCTGAGTAATCTCAAATCCTAAAATGGTAAAATTATTAGCATTTCTTTTTAATTTAAACTTTGATTCAATTTTGCCTATGGCCACATTTAATATATTGATATCTGAGTAAATTATTATCATGTCATCAACATATAGGCCTAAAATAAGATTAGAATTTCCAATTTTAAATTCAAATAAACATTTATCAGAATTAAATCTAGTAAACCCTATTTTAACCAAATGATCAGAAAAAGTATTGTACCATACCTTACTTGACTGTTTCAGCCCATACAATGCCTGGTTTAACTTACAGACAAGATTTTCATCAGTAGGCTGATATCCTTGAGGTGGAAGTAGGTAAATGTCCTCATCTAATTTTCCATATAGGAATGCAGTCTGTACATCACAGTGTATTAAGCTCCAACCCTGTAACACACAATATGCTAAAAGTGTTCTAAAGCTGTCACTTTTCATCACAGGTGAGCAGATATTCTGGAAGTAGGTTCCATCCTTTTGGCAGCATCCAAGAGCCACAAGTCTTGCTTTGAAGATAGTTTGTCCTGTTGATGGATCAACCTTTGATGAATATACCCATTTAGATTTTATGGGTTTTACCCCTTTAGGTAGATAAACATGGTCCCAAACTTGATGTTCTTGTAGAGAATTCATTTCCCTTTGCATGGCCTCAATCCAATATTCTGGATTTTTGCTATTAATGGCCTCTTCATATGAGTTGGGTATAGGAATTTCATCCAAGGCAAAAAGGTTGTGTTCTGTAGGATCAAATGTTGGATCAAGTCTTGAATCATCTGATAATTCTTCTTCATCTGAAGAAAGCTCACAATAATATTTATTTCTTGCACTTGGCCTGAGGTAGGGAACAACATTATTTTGTTGTTGTTGTATAGCTTCTTCAAGTTCTTGAATGTTGGACTCTTCTGATGGTTTATTTTCTGAATCATAATCAAAATTTTCTTCTGGAAACTTAAAGATGCAATAGTCCTGTACTTCATTTTGATCACTCTTTAGTAATGATACTCCTTTTTTATTTTCTATAAATTTTACATCTCTTGATTCAACTATTGAATAAGTGTTTGGGTTAAAAATTCTATATGCCTTTCTGTTTGATGAGTAGCCCATGAATATACCTGAATGTGTAATCATGTCAAATTTTGCTCTTTTTTCTTTTGGTATCCAAAATTCAGCAATACAACCAAATGTTCTTAGATGTGCCACTGTAGGCTTTTTACCTGTAAAGAGTTCTTCAGGTGTTATTTTCAAATTATGTTTGTTTGGTGTTCTATTTTTAGTATAAACAAAGTTATGCATGGCTTCTGCCCAAAATTTGGTGGGAAGCTCTGATTCTACAAGTAGTGTTCTTGTTCCATTTATGATGCTTCTATTAGCCCTTTCTGCTATGCCATTTTGCGGTGGAGTGTAAATAGTTGTTTTTTGGTGTATAATGCCTTTATTTTTCAGATAATTCTCAAATTCTTGATTTACAAACTCAAGCCCATTATCACTTCTTATGCATTTAGCTCTTTTATTCAATAGGTTTTCAGTACTTTCTAAAAATTCTTTGAATATTTCTAAAGTATCAGATTTTGAATGTAAAAATTTAACAAATATTTTTCTTGAAAAATCATCTACTATAGTTAAAACATATTTTGCAGATCCAATTGAGAGTTGTTTGATTGGACCTATCAAATCCAAATGTAGTAGCTCAAGTGGCTGGTTTGATTGATTTTCAGTAACTGTCTTAAAGGGTTTTCTTGAATACTTTCCTTTTATACAGCTGATGCAATTTTCCATTGATTTCTGTTCATTGTAGTCAAATTTATAAACTAATTGATTCTTTTTCATTATTTCCATGTATTGATCATTTATATGTCCAAGTCTTTTGTGCCACACCTCCCATGGGATATTAGTTACTTTGAAAGTGATATCTATTTTATTATTATTTCCTTTTATAAAATATAGGTCTCCTACTTTGTTTGCTGTAATTATAGTATATCCAGCTTGATCAATAATATGTCCTCCTTTTTGATCAAAAATCACTTTGTTATTTTCTTGTACAAGTTTGTTTACGGAAATCAAATTATCAGTTAAACTAGGGACATGTAAAACATTATTTAGTATTAAAAAATGATTCACACCATTTAGTTTCACATTTCCTATGTAATTTGATTTGGTGTAGCTCCCATCAGCTAGAACAATTTTTCTTTCATCAGGTTGAATGTCTTTCATTTGCTCAAGAGAGGATGTCATATGACAAGTTGCTCCACTGTCTAGAATCCAACCTTGATATTTATCTTCCTTTATCTCCTCTTCTTTACTGATTGTGGTAAATGTCTGTTCTTCTTTTACTTTAGCAGCTGTAGCTCTGGGCACATTTTGTCTTGTTTTCCAAGAATGTGTGTTTGATTGTGGTCCATTGTTCTTTCTTGTGGAATTTTCTCCTTTGTTTTTTGGGTTGTACCAACAATCATTTGCTTTATGTCCATATTTACTGCATATGAAGCATTGAATCTTCCTTTTAGGTCTTGTATTTTCAAATGTTGTATTCCTATTAAAGTGCACATTTTCTTTAGTGAACATTTTATATGCATTAGGATTTTCTTCTTTTTCCTGAAATTTGTATCTCTCTAGATAAAGTTGTACAATTCTTCTTATGTCTAGAATTCCTGGATCACTAATGCTGCTCAATTGCATCACTATGATATTGTATTTTGTTGGTAAAGCCTTTATAAATGCATCTACAAATTCCTCTTCTTCAATACTGTTTCCCAATATCCTTGCAGTTTCTAGTAATTTTTCTGATCTAAGTAAGAACTGATTTAAATTTTCATCCTTTTTCATCTGCATTCTGAAGAGGTTATTTTTAGCCTCAATTTTTTGTTTTTTTATATCTCCTTCATATCTTCTATGAATTGAGTTCCAAATGTCTTTTGTAGTTTTGCAATTCAAAATTAAACTTACTTGACTATCATTCATTGCACTAGTCATTATTCCTTTTGCTTGGGCATCCTTGATACTCCAATCTGTCTTATCATCTAATTGTGGCGGGTCTTCATATAAATACCTTTTTAATCCCTTTCCTTCAAGGAAGGCTTCTATTCTGAATTTCCAGCTATGGAAATTTTCTCCATTAAATTCAGGAATTCTTATATTTTCCGCCATTTTGAATGTTCTTATTTTAATTACGTACCGCTTTAGATTTCAGGAAAATATTTTATTTACTTACTTTTATCAACCACGCTCTGCTACCAATTATTGGTTTTTTATTATATTCAATCAATGCATAACAAATACGTTTTAATTTAATAAAACTTTATTTATCATTTAGATACAAACATACATATGTAAAACCAAAATAAGAAGAAGAATAACAACCATTGATGATGATAACTATATTTATAAAAATCTATTGATAAAATATTCCGTGATATATCTTAAATTCAACAGTTTTCATTTGCAAAATTACCATTTTTACAATTTAGTAACTCTCCGGTAAGAGGACACCTCTCCCTAAAAGACACTTTGGCTCTGCAATTAAGTGTCTTTTACAGGGAGGTTCTACTGTATTAATAAATATATTAAACATATCACGCGTCATCCATATATATAAGAAATAGTTGGTCAATAGTCTGGAAAATATTTTTTAATTCAACGATTAGTTTATATATTCTACGACAGATAAGACGCAATCCATAAGCAACTTTCAGTTGCACAATAAGGAGATGCTTTTTTGTTCTTAATGTAACCACCTTTCTCTCTATGATTCCAATTCATATGGCTTTTATCCTATTTATCAAATATGTAACCCTAAGTTACGATAGGATGGTACACTTGTACAAAAAGAGAGTGACATCACTTCCTTTAAAAATGTATTAAAACACACTGCCTATTTGTGTTTATCATCCGGTACAGAATGTAATGGTTTTTACAGGTTGGTTTTGTCTGCTTTTGCTGAAGTTGGTGTTGTTGCACGCATTAACACCACCATTATGTTCTGTACTAGGGCGATAAACAAAAATATAATATTTTGATGCATTTTAAAGAGAAGTGCTTCTTTCGATACATACATATTGTCAAGTAGAAAAATGAGACAAGACAAATATGAGAATGACAAGGCAATTTATTCTTATCAAAACGATTAGTCACATATTTAAAGGAAAGAACAGTAAGTCAACCAGAGAAAGATGCTGAAAAACAAAATATGTTGAATAACTATTGAACAAATATTCAGTTAGCGGTAGTTCTTTCTGGCGTGTAGAGTTCGCGAATGGTGCGTGAGGGAGAAATAAATTGTTGTTGTTAGCGGTAGTTCTTTCTGTGGCGTGTAGAGTCCGCATAGAGCGAATGGTGCATGAGGGAGAAATAAATTGTTGTTGTTAGCGGTAGTTCTTTCTGTGGCGTGTAGAGTCCGCATAGAGCGAATGGTGCATGAGGGAGAAATAAATTGTTGTTGTTAGCGGTAGTTCTTTCTGTGGCGTGTAGAGTCCGCATAGAGCGAATGGTGCATGAGGGAGAAATAAATTGTTGTTAGCGGTAGTTCTTTCTGGCGTGTAGAGTCCGCATAGAGCGAATGGTGCACGCAGGAGAAATGGGTTGTTGTTGTTAGCGGTAGTTCTTTCTGTGGCGTGTAGAGTCCGCATAGAGCGAATGGTGCATGAGGGAGAAATAAATTATTGTTAGCGGTAGTTCTTTCTGGCGTGTTGAGTCCGCATAGAGCGAATGGTGCACGCGGGAGAAATGGGTTGTTGTTGTTAGCGGTAGTTCTTTCTGGCGTGTAGAGTTCGCGAATGGTGCATGCGGGAGTAATAAATTGTTGTTAGCGGTAGTTCTTTCTGACGTGTAGAGTTCGCGAATGGTGCACGCGGGAGAAATAAATTGGTGTTGTTGGCGGTAGTTCTTTCTGGCGTGTAGAGTTCACATAGAGCGAATGGTACACGAGGGAGAAATTCATTGTTGTTGTTAGCGGTAGTTCTTTCTGGCGTGTAGAGTTCGCGAATGGTGCACGCGGGAGAAATAAATTGGTGTTGTTGGCGGTAGTTCTTTCTGGCGTGTAGAGTTCACATAGAGCGAATGGTGCACGAGGGAGAAATTCATTGTTGTTGTTAGCGGTAGTTCTTTCTGGCGTGTAGAGTTCGCGAATGGTGCACGCGGGAGAAATAAATTGGTGTTGTTGGCGGTAGTTCTTTCTGGCGTGTAGAGTTCGCGAATGGTGCACGCGGGAGAAATAAATTGTTGTTAGCGGTAGTTCTTTCTGGCGTGTAGATTCGCGAATGGTGCACACGGGAGAAATAAATTGTTATCGGCAGTTCTTGTGAAGAAACGAGACTGAATATATGATATAACTCATTCTGACAATATGACCGGCCACCACCAGCAGCTAAGACAGCGAGCTGCCATCTATGTAAAGAGGGGGTAGGGCAGGTGGACAATACCAGGGAGGGGCTGCCACGTGCCCTCCAGACATCCGGGACTGCCCCACCCTCTCCTGGAGAGTGAGAGAAGATGGAAGGACAAGAAAAGGTCAAATATACCCAAACTACGTCAATCCTTCAAACCGACTCCTTAATTCCTGACTCCGTTATTGCAAATCATTTGGAATATGCAAATATATACTTAAAGTGATATTTACCCTATATCCTTGTGTATTCCTATATAGATATCGATAATCTATCATAGGCCAACCATCTAATGAATAATCACTTCTCTGGGAGAATTTCTCTTTAGCAAATAAAAATAGAAAAGAAACTCGAACTGAGATAATATCAGCTTCCAATGAATAACCCTCTCACCAGGGGAGTATCTAATCCTTGGCGTGGTTTCTGACTAAACCTTACTATAGATTCCTATTTATTTGAATAAATAAATACAATAGGATTTTTGGGCGAAGCGTTTATCTTTTATTGGACGCAAGCTTTCGAGTACGATGCTTTTCTACTGGCTAAGGTATATAACGCTCGTTTTATCAACCAATAAAAGACTATTTATATTCCTCCATTGTGCCCTCTCTACCCTTTATACCCTACATCTCTATCCTATTGTCTAATTAACACCAAAAATGTATTAATTCAGTAGAATACATTCTGACAGCTTTTCACCTTGGAATACAGCCGATACGGCAGCCATCACATGGATAAGATGGAATTGATCATATCATAGATGTTGTTAAACTAACTCTGGAACAAAATCAAGATGTCTTTTTTTTATCCCTAGTACACGAGGTACAGGCCATGATTATCATGGTAGGTAGTTAGCGACTGCTTTTACTGTGAGTGCGCCTCATGTCTACAAATATGAAAAGAAGTCCGCCTTTGCACTTACAGATGAGCCAGAGTTTGGTTACTTGCATTCGCTGGTGAGGTTGTATTTTTTCAAGAATCGGGGACCATTGGAGCATTTTTTTAATTAGAAAAAAAAGTGTCAAATACGAGGGATTCGATCCCCGTTCGTAGCGGTCGATAACCAAAGGTTTAGATCCTCCTTCCACCGACCCTACTCATTAAGATGTCTTAAATACAGTACTATAGACATATCGTTTGAAGGGAAACGATAGACTAAAAACACATTCTAAAGAACAGAATGAAGTGAACAAGGAGAAAAGAACATTATAGGAAAATGGACCATATATCTCCAAGATCTTCTCTGACTAACACTGGGGTTAACACGAGTGGCCGCCAAAACAGTCAACGATAGTGAAATGAAAGTCACAAGTCCACAGACATGAGGAGAACAACCGTGAAGAAGAAAGATATTGATTAAGTGATTCAATTAATTTAATTGCTTCAATGGTTCAATTGATGCAATGATTTGATTGATTGCTTCGGTGATTTATTTAGAACGCATTTGTCATGATTAGAGCACATTTTAACTGAAGAAGAGAGATAAATGAAAGTCCAAGATAAAAATGTATAAAGCGTTTAAAAACTACAATTATTTTCTCACAATGAGTTCATCTTCATATTATGTATAAGGTAATTGTATTATTTGTATTATTATGTATTCCCCGTCATAATATTATTCGCCAAGTAATAAGAAAAACAACTTTTTAAGAAAAGCACGTACTTTTGGGACAACCTTATAATAGGGGTATCTTTCCGACTTTTGTACTTTTAAATAAATGAAAGTATATATTATATGATTTATTTAATCATTTCTAGTATAGGTGGTAATGGTCATAATAGTGGGTAGTAATTAGCGACTGTTTTTACTACAAGTGCACCACATGTCTACACATATAAAAGAAGTCCGACTTTTGCACTTACAAGCGTGCCAAAGCCCCGTGTGGTTACTTGCACTCACTGGTAGGATTGGACTTTTGCAATAATCAGGGATTATTTTGGAGAAATTTATTCTCATTAGAAAAAAACTTACTAATGCAGGATTTGATCCCAGCTCATGGCTTTCGAAAATCTACAGTTTCTACCATTTCTCCATCAACAAAACACCAATTAAATGATATATAAGTAATACGTTTATTTATTATTATAAAAGGTTGTCCCAAAATTCGTAAACACTTGCAAAAAAAAAAAAGAAATACCAATATTATTCGGCATAATATTATTCGCCGTTATGTATAATCCATAGAAGCAATGGGCGCTTCTCCCGTCAAATAAACGTCAGAATCTGACGCCATATTATGTATAAAGTAATTGTATTATGTATTATTATATATTCGCCGTCATAATATTATTCGCCAAATAATAAGAAAAAAAAGTTTTAAGAAAAACACGAACATTTGGGACAACCTTATAACATGGCTATCTTTCCTACTTTTATTATCTCTCCAATTTCATATATCTCTATCTAAGGACATGTCTTAAAACCATCCCTATTAAAATAATAAGAAAACATAATGTCATCCATTGTTGATTAAAAATATCAGACCTCCAGAGAAAAGTATCTTTTAAAAAAAAACATGTTTTCTCCTCTAGAAGGGCGTTCGAAAGCTAGAGAGTGAAAAGTTTTTCAAAAGATACTTTTTCCTGGAGGCCTGATATTTTATTCAATTTATAATACATCTAGCGGATGTACCCGGCTTCGCCTGGGTTTTACCCGAGTAAAGGTCTGTCTAACGAACATTTGTTAAAACAATTCTCTATAAACTTATTTTAAAAAATAATAGATATATTTTGATAATTTGAAACTCGTAAATTTGAATCTCTCGATAAAGTGAACATTTTTTCCCGGTCCCTGTGTGCCGTGTCATCCTGAATTTTGTCTTTCCTAATTTTCTACATTAGAAAATCATAGTTTTATCTAGTGAACATTTTTTCCCGGTCCCTTGAAAAATACTCGATAAGTTGAATAAAATCAATATTAATTGGTTCCCTCGGTAATTGTAAGTTAAAAGAATAGTATCTTCGCCTTGGAATTGTATCATTATTCTTGTCTCAAATAAATTGCCGTGTCATCCTGAGATAATCTTACTTTTGATAAATAATATTTAAGATATCAAATTTAGTGATAAGAAAACTTGTTATCATCGTCACACTGGGGGCGCTGCTTGCGAGTTAAATCTACAAATCTGCAAATAACTCTAAGGACATTCAAGATATTCATGAAATTATTTTTCAAAAACCTTCCCGGTGATATACCTAATAATATCCCAAAATTTCACGGCGATTGGATGTATGGTTTTTGAATCTATAGAGTACAGACAGACAGACATTCAATTATATATATATAAAGATAGATATAATGCGGCTTATGATTGTAAAACGACATTGGAAAATATCCCGCTTGAGTTTCTTTTAAATGAAAAATCGAAATTTATTTTTAAGGAGAAATAACGACTATTTCTAACCTTAGAGATGAGGTATAAAACTGTGGGTTCGATTCCCATCCCTAGACACCTTTATTTTTCCGTTTATCATTACTCTTCACAATTCATCCTTTCATACCTCATCCCTAAGGTTAGAAATAATCGTTATTTCTCCTTAAAAATAAATTTCGATTTTTCATTTAAAAGAAACTCATGCGGGATATTTTCCAATGTCGTTTTATTTTATTCAATATTGCTACAAGGAAATATTTTATTGAAATATCTGCCATATATTATTTAATCTAACAATCATAGCAATTTGTATTTCAATATCAATTGGTAATAGTAAAGATAGAGGCTGCCTGGCCGGCATTCATATTTATATGAAAAAATAGACACTTCGGCCAGTTTGAGTTTTTTTATTTTCTCAACGTCTCAACAAAAATTTTTTATAGATAGAAAAATTGCCGGGAGGAAATTGATCCATAGAAGCATAAGGCGCCTCTCCCGTCAAAATAAACGTCAAAAACTGACGCCATCTATCAGTTTTTGACGTTTATTTTGATGGGAGAAGAGCCCTATGCTTCTATGGAAAAATCTTTTAGCCATCTTGAATAAAAGATTTTTGCCGAAACGTTGAGTAAATAAAAAACTTCAAATGGCCGAAGTGTCTATTTTTTCATATAAATTGGTAAGTATGTAAGCCTGGAAGACTATACATGGTGATCTAAGACTATACTTGGTGAGATGTCTAAATTAAAGAAGAGAGGAACCGTCAGAGTGGCCAACAAGGACGATGTAAGAGGGACGATCAATTTAGCCAAGTGGGGGCGTTGGCACACCCTTCTTCTTAATTGGCTCACCATCTGGCAGGTCTGCATGCTCCAGACCGACAAGGTCGCCTGTGTTCTCAATGTCGTTACTGAGAGACCTCAATGTACGGATAACACCTAGGTTTAAAACTCAAGGAACAAAGTTTGAGTCAAAAGGCGATCCATTAAGTTTATATAAAAGAGCATACCTAGAATTTGAGATTTTTTTTCTTTACAGATCCAGGTACGCCCTTTTATATAATCTCAAGGAACAAAGTTCTGTAAAACTTATATGTTGTTTATTAATCTAAGGTTACACCTCTCATAGAGAGAAATTAAATACATATTACAATCGACCTTGGAAAATTCGAAGCCCAAAGGACCCCAAAAAAAATCGAATTATCTAAAAATTCGAATTAAAAACGTTTTGCATAAAAGGGACCAAGATAAATATTCAAATTAAAGACGTTTGAATTATCCAAGTTCTACTGTAATTATATATAATACAATAAAACCTCCATGAAAGGACACTTACGCTAGAGGACACCTCTCCACAAAGGACAGTTTTCATTGCCAAAATTACCATTTTTACTATTTAGCAACTCTCCGGTAAGAGTACACCTCTCCCTAAAGGACACTTTGGCTCTGCAATTAGGTGTTGTTCTTTACAAGGAGGTTCTACTGTATATATATCAAAAAAAGACATATCCTTACCACTTTCACATAAACTTTTTAGATGATTACAATTACGATTATTTTATTTCCAAAGCGCTATATCCCGTAAGGGATATTTGCGCCAAACAAGGAGAAAAGTTTATTTATATAAGTTATTTACATTATTCAACGCATGAAAACATTAGAGATCCAGATTTTGTAGAAAGTTCTGAATGTATTTACAAAGTGAATTGAACTTTAAATATAATATTTATCGGAAATCAAATCGTTAAGTTCACAAGCAACTAGTTCATTCTTCATTCTATTATCTTGAAATGCTGGGCAATCGATCAGTAGATGCTCTGTTGATTTAACAAGAAAATGGATTGGCCAAATATCAGGAAACAGGCTAAATCAACGTTAGTTAGTTTTTGTTCTACTAGATGGCGCTCTGCCATCTAAAAAGTTCATATGAACCTGGTCAGGTTATGTCTTTTTTAATTTTAAAAACAACACCTGACCTTTTTTATTATTCTATTTTTTATACAGTTAAACCTGTCTATAGCGCCCCCTCTTGGGACTCTCCAAAATAGAGTGCTATAGAGAGGGGGTGCTATAGACAGGTCACTTTTAATGTAAATCGCGTCGTAATACGTATTTAAAATCGGGCGCAATAGAGAAGGAGGGGCTATTTAGAGGAGGCGCTATAGACAGGTTTAACTGTACATATATATTCAAAATAAAAATCTTTCCACAGTAAGTTTCTTTTCAAATGAAAGAAAAGAGGTTTTTGTAAAGGGAATATTTATTGAAATTTCTTTATTTTAAATTCTATTTTTAACATGTCTGTTCTTTAACATCTAAAAAGTAAGTATGTCCCATACGAAGGGCTAATGTGCCGATATTTTTCATAAATTTAATAAGCCTGTATCTGTAACTATTATGGTCTGAATTGCTTATTGCTTTTCAAAAATGCAATACGATGTGGTAAAACATTATTTCTAGATTTTAGTGAATTTATATTATCGTTGGCTATCTGCTATAAATTTTATCTTTCTATATATTACAGCCAGTAGAAATATAGCTTACCTTATCACACTTGTAATATTTTGACGTAGACCATCTCAGAGAAAGATGATTTCTTCCGTAATTTGGGCTTTTTCTCCACCAATCAAATTTTTGAATAGGCCATTTATTTGATCCTATCCTTTCAATATCACCATATTCATAGCTTTTGGCTATATATTACACTTTGATCTTAGTCAAAAGGCCGAGAAGCGGGCTATATGATTAGATATCATGAATATTAATACTTTGACAAATTTGTTGCTTCAGGTATTTCAAAATAAGATTTTACTTCAAATCTTCTACGAGAATGTCAATGTACATCGAGTGAATAGATTTCCAGCGAAATTTTTTTCTCTATATAGATTATAGTTTTTGTCTTTATTCAGGGATAATTTCATTTTTTTTCTTGTTTATTATCATTCGGTTAGTTAGACCAGATTTAGCCCAGGGGAGACCCTGGAGCCACATACAGAAGTCACCCGGGCTGACATCTTCTTGGTTTTATTTACAATGTTAGTGGAAGTCCAATTACTGAGGTGGCGTCATGTAGATTTCTTTCTTGAGAGATTTTCTATGGATGTTAGACTAAGGTTGGTAATCCTGAAGAAGGTGGCTGCCAGGAATCTTTGGTATCTCTTGTTTAAATTCGTGAAAATACCCATTGTTATCTCACAAATATTATAATTTTTGAATTAAAATATCATCAAAATAACTTTTCATCAATGTTACTTAATCACAAATATATTCGTAAATCAATTTATCTTCAAAAAAAAATTTTTTTTTCCATTTTCTTTGGATTTTCAAGAATCAAAATCTCTTTGAGTCTTATAAATTTTGCTCCTATAGATATCGTTAAAATCTGAAATAGCTCTTCTTTCTTCTATCTTCGTGAAAGAACATACATAGTTTCATTCTCTCTACATAATTTTCAAACATTTCTATTTCTTCATTTAGAGTTCGAATAATCTCATTGTCATTGTTGGGGAGAGAGAGAAAAGAAAAGTCAAACAAGTTTAAAATTGATTTCATAAAATCATATATGTGAGAAAATAATAGAAAAAAAATCAAAATTCGTGGATGGCTTTTCTTGATTTTTCATTAAATTGGGTTGGCCAAATATCAGGGAACAGGCTAAATCAATGTTTAATTTATTTCTGTTCCACCAGATGGCGCTCTGCTTTCTGTAAAGCACATGTCTTCTGGTCAGGATATGCCATTTTTAAAATTATATATATAAATGACTCTTATATATACCACTTTTAAAATCAATTTTATTGGGAGATTTCGGGTCTTGATTTTTCTCAACCTAGTGTTTTAATTGGTTTCAACTAGACGGGGGTGATAAAGGGCAAGATGCGAAAGCTCCCAATAAAATTTATGGTGATAATCCCAAGTCTTCTCGTCCGTTGTGTTCCAGCCAAACATTGATCCGTTCTCGCTCTGAAGTTCAAAGTGTCGTTACAGTGATGTGACATATTAATAATGTAATACCTGATCAACGAAAAGTATAAAATTACATTATTTTTAAAAATATTTTAAACCGATACAGTTGAACCTCTCTGTAAAGGACACCTAATTACAGAGCTAAAGTGTCCTTTAGGGAGAGATGTCCTCTTACGGGAGAGTTACTAAATAGTAAAAATGTTAATTTTGCAAATGAAAACTGTCCTTTGTAGAGAGATGTCTTCTAGCGGGAGTGTCCTCTCATTGAAGTTCTACTGTATTGTTGACCAAAAAAAGTCGTATAAATCATGATTCATTCATATAAAATTGAATTAAAAACGCTACAAATTGCCCGCTATGAATCATTTTTGAAGAGAGATTGGTTTACCTAAGAAACAAAGAAGAGACCAAAGGTAAAAGCGATAAGTTGCTTTATTGATAAGCTATAAGCTTGGCGAACTTTCAGACAATAACCTTCTTCAACAGGCTGTAATACGAATACAAATTTATGTATATATAGAAAAATGTCTAAATTAAAATGTCTAAATTTAAATGAAAAATGTCTAAATTAAGATTGAAAATGTCTAAATATAAATGAAAGTATCTAAATTAAAATGAAAAATGTCTAAATATAAATTAAAATTGTCTAATTAAAAGTTAAAAACCTATATATAATCAGAATCACCTTTTTTCTCTGTAGAAATTTTCATTGGGCATCTACTCTGGATGCCCAGGATTTATTCTTGTTTCTGTATATATCTTAGTTTCTTGTATTAGCATTACAGTCGGTTGAAGGACGTTATTGTCCAAAACTCGACAAGCTTTTATACCTCTTCAATAAATGAACTATTTTACCTTTGGGCTCTTCTTAGCAATGCTATCCTGCGATTACTTCTATTCTAAATGTAAACTATTACCATATTTAAGACAAAATATTTAGTAATAGCTAGTTATGTATAGTTAACGAGCTATGTGCATTCTCATGTGTATTGACAATTGAAACAAATTTTATTGACTTCTTGTCAATAATTTACATTAAAATGGAAAAAAAAAACTAGAATATAAATGATCATGCGGGGGATATGCCCCGGCGAGTGAGCCTTCTTTCCCAGGCGATGAGCGGGTCCTCTGCTCCTCCAGTCAGTCCAACCTGTACGAAGTACCGGTAGATGGGATCTCATGTTTATTGTTTACGAACACACACACACACGAAACATAAGACCATTCTTCTGTGAACATTTTTTAAAGTTATCATTATCAGCGTTAATATATTTCATCTTATACAGTAGAACCTCCCTGTAAAGGACACCTAATTGTAGAGCTAAAGTGTCCTTTAGGGAGAGGTATCCTCTTACCGGAGATGTGCTAAATAGTAAAAATGGTAATTTTGCAAATGAAAACTGTCTTTTATAGAGTGGTGTCCTCTAGCATGAGTGTCCTCTCATGGAGGTTCTACGGTATATATTTGCACATGTTTTTGCGTATATTTTGACGTGTATTTGCTAGTGTACATGAGAGACTGGATAGAAAAACAGTCTTTCTTTCTACATCAATACATATACCTACACATGTTGGTTTGTGGTTCTTAGGTATATGAGTGTGTGCGTGTTCATATTTCGATATGTATTTGATATTGTGCTTGATATTGAACATAAAAGAGCCATTTTCCATCACTACATATACCTACACATGTTGGTTTGTGGTTATTAGGTATATGAATGCGTGCGTGTTCATATTTCGACATGTATTTGATAATGTGCTTGATATTGTACATAAAACAGCCATTTTCCATCACTACATATACCTACACATGTTGGTTTGTGGTTATTAGGTATATGAATGCGTGCGTGTTCATATTTCGATATGTATTTGATAATGTGCTTGATATTGAACATAAAACAGCCATTTTCCATCACTACATATACCTACACATGTTGGTTTGTGGTTATTAGGTATATGAATGCGTGCGTGTTCATATTTCGACATGTATTTGATAATGTGCTTGATATTGAACATAAACAGTCACATTTTCCATCATTACATATACCTACACATGTTGGTTTGTGGTTCTTAGGTATATGAATGCGTGCGTGTTCATATTTCGACACGTATTTGATAATGTTCGTGAGATTGTACACCAAAAAAGCCATTTTCCATTAATTCAAATTCCTACGCATGTGTTTGTGTGCTTTGGGGTAGGTGATAATGCATATGTATATATTTAACGCGTGCCAGCTAGTGTGCTTGATACAGAATATAACTCCATTAACTCGCGTATATAGTTAAAAACTTAAACTATCATAATGTGTATTGTGTTATCTGAGAAGAGGAAGGAAAGTTTTCCTAAAAATCTTCTCATTCTATCAAAAAAATAAACAATTAACAAATTTCGTAGGTATAAATGTTCTTTATTAATGTTATTTTAAGCCTAGGCGTATACCCTATGTTTGTGTGTTATTGGGTGTATGTGTGCTTGGGTGTTTATTGACGAGTGCTTGCTAGCATGTGAACTGCCATTAAGATTCCCGAAGCACACAATAACTACACTAGCACCATTGGATAGTGGGCTACCTATACCGAAGTCTGTACGCCTGAAACTACACTATCAGTCCGATATATCGTCCAACTGTGCTGTACAGGGCCGGAGTATGATCATCCCCCCGAGGTTCGACTTCACGCGGCTGGCGTTGTCCGCCACGCGGCACTACCCCTGGGAGGCTGTAGCCCGACCCCAGCCGCCACGTCGCGAGTTCCTCTGCCGCTTCTGTGGCCGCAGGTTCTCCAAGTCTTACAACCTTCTTATCCACGAGCGCACGCACACGGACGAGCGCCCCTACGTGTGCGATATCTGCCGTAAGGCCTTCAGACGTCAAGACCATCTACGTGACCACAAGTACGTGCCCTTGCTCTTGAGATTGATGAAATATGATATAACATCTATCTTCTATACAGGGGGATCTATAAATATTGCATTGGGGGGATTAGTTTCCCTCTTCAATGCACCATATTTGTATAAGTTTCGAGTCTAATCGTTCTATACGAATTAACACAACGACAAACCAATTTTTATATTTTGTAATCATAAAGTGATAATGATGATAATAAGGATAAATATTGATGATTTTGCATCATCACTATATATTACCACAACTACTATTAAGGGTAATAATATCCTCTCTCTCTCTCTCTCTAATTATAATAAATAACATTTATTAAAACAATATTCTCGTTGGGCAAACATTTACTCACAGGAATAACCTAGGTGATTCGGTTCGAAGATAGAAACAAATAGGCTTAAAATGCTTTTACAAGGTTATCCCAAAAGTTCGTAAACGCTTGTAAAATATTTAAATACCAATATTATTCGCCGTTATGTATAATGTCTTTGTATTATGTATTCGCCGTAATAATATTATTCACCGTTATGTATAATGTCTTTGTATTATGTATAAAGTAATTGTATTATGTATTATTATGTATATTCGCCGTGATAATATTATTCGCCAAGTAATAAGAAAAACCTTATAAATACATTAGATCCTCTCATGAAAGACCGTGGAGAAAATTATGGATAACTTTGGTCTCCTTTAGGTGATTTCTCATTATATGTTGGGTTAGGTCGATCATTTTTGGGTTTAAGAAAGGTGGTGTCGTTCAGGGATGTAGACATTCACCATCGCTTATGGAAGTTGTTGTTTATTTTACAAGTGGGAGATGTTGTGTACAGGTACATCCACTCGGAGGACAAGCCGTTCAAATGCGGGGAATGCGGGAAGGGATTCTGCCAATCACGTACGCTGGCAGTTCACCGCGTGCTGCACGTACGAGGGAGCGGACCCCCTCCCCACCGCTGCCCCGTGTGTGGCCGCGCCTTCAACCAACGCTCCAACCTCAAGACGCACCTCCTGGTGCACACAGACATCAAGCCATTTGGCTGCGAGGTGTGCGGCAAGGTTTTCCGACGTAACTGCGACCTGCGACGGCATGCTCTCACACATGGTAGCCAGCGTGAACCGTCAGTGGAGCTTGACGTGGAGAACTGACCCTAGTCCGTCTTGCCTGTAGTTCCTACCTATCCCTCTAGTGCGGCTCCCTGTCATCATGAATAAATAAATACTACGTGCGTTGTTTAGTCTGGTGTCCATTTCTCTCTCTGACGTAGGAGTACATTATAGTAGATTGGAATCCAATCCTAAGAATAATGTAAAAAAAAACAACAGAAAAAAATAAAAAGGTCAGGTTTTGATATTAAATGAAAACTGTCCTTTGTAGAGAGGTGTCCGCTAGCGGGGTGTTCGCTAAAGGGAAGTTCTACTGTATACGTTTCTTTTGATATGAAGATGCATGTATATGCACGTAATTATGTAAATAATGGGTTGATTTTATGCATACCTAGACTAAATCACTTCACTTGCCTTACTCCAAAAAGACATATCTTGACCAGGAGATTTTCAGAAGATTTCTGTTCTACTAGATGGCGCTCTGCCTTCTGAAAACCACATGTGCTCCTGGTCAGGATATACCTTTTTTATTCCTGAGAATAATGTCTTTATTTCTACTTAGAACGCTATGTCTCCCTAGGAACACTTTAAAGGTAAACTAAACATAGAAAGTAAAGATAGAAATATCATATGAAATATGTACAAGACAGTATGCAATTTAGTTAGATTAAAAGAGAAAAAATATCAACACAATTGAAATATGTATAAAGAGATGATATGCAAATATAGTTAAATGAAATCAATTGTAAAGTAGTGTATTCGAGGAAAACAATT
This sequence comes from Cordylochernes scorpioides, assembly GCA_030710605.1. NCBI lineage: Eukaryota > Metazoa > Arthropoda > Arachnida > Pseudoscorpiones > Chernetidae > Cordylochernes > Cordylochernes scorpioides. Next base: position 205,972,843 of record CP092863.1, on the reverse strand, counting down.
TAAAGATTGAAGAAAGTTTTAAGAAATATTTCAGAATATATATGAAAATATGCAAAATATTAGCGAATTATTCACGATTCTTGGTTGAATTTAGCCGTTCATTGAAGATTTCCATGGTGAAAACAAAACTGTTGTTTCCATTTGACCTTTACATCCATATACTGATGACCTAATAGTAGATTCATCGCCTTCAGAAGCCGTTTCCAACTTCAAGTGAGTGGCATTCTTCCATATGAGGATGGAGTTGAAGACGTATCCCTGGCTCTGTTCGGTACCCTACTGGCTTAGCAGTTCTAGGGCTTTGTCCATTCTCCTTCACGTAGAGACACGAGGTAGGGAGTTTCCTTTCCTTAGACAATTGATAATTAAAATAATTTCATTGACATCTTGTCAATACATTCAAAAGTACACAGTCTACACTATTTTAAAAAAGATAATTATATACACTATGTAAAAAGAGATGAAATCCTCTGAATAATGTAAGTATAAGAGTTCAAGGCATGCGAGGATGCGTTTCTTTAAGAAACGCATCCTCGCATGCCTTGAACTCTTATACTTATATACACTATGTACAATGAATATGGCGCCTCTGCCAGCGCTGCAGAGTTTGGTGGAGAATCGCCAGCGGCCAGTGACACCACGCATTTCGCGATCTACGAAGAATACGTAGATCGCGTACTTCGCCGCTGAGGAGATGGTGATGGCGTGGTCCTCGAGACCAACTGGAAAGATCCAGGACTGCAGGTCCGGCGGCCGGCCGATGATGGAGAACGCCTCTCGGATGACAACGGCGCTGCAGGACCAGTAGCGGTGGGCCAACGATAGGTGATGGAGCCGCGGGTGATGCAGACAAGCTGACTCGACGCTAGGTCCTTTCCTTAGAGATGAAACCTCATTGTAAGGGATCTATCATATTCCTCCAATACTTTGTGGAGTGTGTTATATGTGAATGTAATGTGTTCGTGCTTTGTATATGCTTATATGAAAATTAAGCATTCATTATATGGATATACAGTAGAACCTCCCTGTAAAAAAACACCTAATTGCAAAGCCAAAGTGTCTTTTAGGGAGAGGTGTCCTCTTACCGGAGAGTTGCTAAATAGTAAAAATGGTAATTTTTCAAATGAAAACTGTGCTTTATAGGGAGGTGTCCTCTAGCGGGGTGTCCACTAAAGGGAAGTTCTACTATAGATGTTTCTTTGATATGTAGATGCATGTATATGCACGTAATTATGTAAAGAATAGTTTTGTGCATACCTAGACTAAAACACTCCACTTGCATTACACCACTTCCCTCTAAGATAATCAAAATGGTAATTCACATCACACAAGATATACTTACTTGTAAATCCCAATGCATTAGTTGATAAAATCTACGCGTAGTGAAACAACAAAACAAGTCTGCCAGTAATCGAGGCTACAATCTCCTTAGCTGTAATCAGATACGACACAATTCTATAAAATCGTAAAACTTGAGAGCTTATATTTATATTGTTTTGAAGATGGAACAATGCCTAAATCAAACAATATATATATTTATTTATTAAAAAGTCATATAATGGATCGAAAAAATAATAAAAATAGATAAATAAACACGTTATACAAGTAATACACATGAAAAACACCAAATCGCGAATGTTTCTTTTCACAAATAAATCAAACTTCTACTGTCCTTACTGCGATGAAAAAATATTGGGAGGGCTTCGCTCATCAGTGATGAACCCTCCCAGCAGTTTCGCCAATTTAATCTACCTGCTTCTTTAGAGTTCTAATACTGTATTGGATCATTCTGCTTATATATGCTACACTGAAGGGTGGAATAATAGAAATGGTATTAAAGTAAACTATGCACATATGCTTTTTTTATTTATTTCGTCTCAATTTACAGGTGTTACATTCGAGCACAGCTCGCAAGTCACCTTGTCCTGGCTAGTTACACATGGCGAGTTGGTGGAGTAGAGGTGGTCCCCCCGGACCTTGCAGGAGGGCAGCTGTTGGGCGATGAGCTCTTAACTAAGTTTCAGGGCCGGGTCCTCGGAATCGGGGATTGATATCTCCTTTATTTTGTAGAATAACTTGTATGGTTGTATTATTTGAGTTTTGCATTTGAAGGTATAATTTCTTAACGGAAGTTTGGTACATATCTTCTAGATCGGGTTGGTTCAAGTCCTCTTTCAGTATCTTGTTTGATAGGTTGAATGGAGCTCCTATACTTGTCCGAAGGCAGATTCTCATAAATGCGTTTATCCTATTATGCTTTTAGGACAGTATAATTACATATAAATATTTGCATCGAGCAATGCTTTTCCACAAACAATAAGGACATGGCCAGTTAGGCAAAATTAATACAAAGCAAATCCATATATAAACATATAAAGAAGCTTATATTATCGTTTATAAAAAATAAACTTTTCCCTAAGCGAATTTTCTTTTATTTATAATTTTACCAAAAGAATTATATTATTATTAAGATAAAGGATATATTTTTTCTTTACAATATTTCTATATATTTTTAAAACAAGTTTTGTATAAAAATTTCTTTAAATTGTACTAAAAAGTTATTTTAAAATTAATCAATATATTCATAATTTATTTTTAAAAAATGTTTATTCATCTGAATAAATATTACAGATTTTTTTTAATGATAACAAAAAAGGTAAATAAACTAAAATGTTGAGTTCATTTTTATACCATATCTCTCAAAAGAGTGAATTGTTTAAAATTACGTTAAGACATTCTCAAATTGATAATTTATTCTTAAAAATAAAAATAAAAACAAAATAATTCATTTTTAAAAATAAATCTTTGTATTATTATATATGCAAATAATTAATTATTTGATATTTTAATAATTATTTGATATTTTAATATAACAATCTTTAATCTCAAGGCTTCATATAAAGGTAACGTGTATTTTAAATACCGGATAGCTTTATAGGCTTCAGGAATCCTTAGTGTTACAAGATATCATTAAAAAAAAAAAAAAAGAGAGAATATGGAAGATGGAAAGAATCCTCGATCAGACATTAAGCTTATTCCACCAAATTATATTCATTCCAATGATGACTATATCCATAAATCAATACTTTTCAATAACAGAAGAACTTACGTTTACAAGGCAAAAGATATTCGCAATTCTAGAAAGGTCGCAATCAAGATAACTCAACGTCAAAATTCCAAAGAACAAAAAATGCTTAGCGAACTTGATGAAAAACATGTTGTTAAACTATTCGATAGTTTTATAAGAGACGAAAAATATTTTCTTGTGATGGAATATTGTCCATTAAGCATAGCTTCATTTTTGCATTTTAAAATTGAATTTACTCCTGAAGAAATTGCTTTTTTAACATTCCAAATTACTGAAGGTTTACATGCATTACATACCAAAGAAATTATTCATCGAGATTTGAAGCCTGGAAATTTATTAATGGCTTTTAATGGAACGATTAAATTAGCTGATTTTGAAAATGCATGCAAAGTAGATATGTTGGATTTTACTCGTTGGGGATTTGGTACCAGAGGATACATTGCTCCTGAAGTGATTTTCAGGAAAAATTACGATACGAAAATAGATAGCTGGAGTTTAGGAATAACCATTACTTGTTTATATTTACATAAATGCTTATTTGCTGGACGTAGCAATGAAGAGAGCTTAGGAAAGATGTTTAAAGTACTGGGCATTAAAGAATTTAGAAGAGTGTTCGAAAGAGAATTTTTTTCTGAAGAATATGAAGAAGAGAATTGGAGTATCTTTGAGTTAGTTCCTGAAGATATTCTAAATACCATTAAGAAACTCTTAGAAGTTGATCCTTTAAAAAGATGGTCAGCTGAAGACTGTCTTAAAGGCAATTTTTTATCAAGCAGAGATAAAACATTTCCAAAGGAGGCCTGTCTATTCTGTCACAAAAATAAGAATTCCATGTAAAAATTGTATTTCTTTTGTATAATATATTCATATTTTACTTTTTTTTTTTTGTGAATACATCAATGTTTTTATAAATGTATATTATAAATATTTTTATATATTTTTAAAAAATCATGTAATTTTTTTTTTGTTTTCCCCCCTTTTTTTATCTTTTGAAGAAGTAAATCTATTTTTTGTTGTTTTGACGCGATGTTGATATAGCTTTTCTAATTTGCTTGATTCATCGGAATTAAAAATTGATAACTCATGGTCAATCCAATTCAATTTTTGTTAGCATATTGATGAGACCTCAGATTTATTCTGATAGTAATAACAACTCATCAATATGTACAGCACACAACAGTTTTAGCAAACTTCTCCAATACTTCTCTAAAAGTTTCCAGCAAGTTTATATCTAACCAACAACAACTCATCATATTTATTTTATTGAATATCTTTAACAATAACAAAAATCTTCATTAATACCTTTTAGTCTTATACAGATTCTCCAAGTAGAAATGTAGGATACATGCAGAAAAAACAGTCACATCTGTGTTTCACACGAATATTTTCAAAAGTGGTTGAATTTTTGAATTAGTGAATATTCATAGGTTGGTATACTGATATATGGATAGCTATAACATTATGTGATATAAGATTCTATTATTCGACAGGTACTATACATGAAAATGGTGACTATGTATGTCGTTCAGTAAAAAACTAAACACATAAAGTTGACAAATGTTACATCCATTCACATGTTTGGGTGACCATATTAACAAACTGAAACTACAACTGATAAGGAACCATAGAGATAGTTTCCATCATTCTTGGTACCAGGTAGAAAACCCCAAAAAACATACCTTCCAACTAAACAGAAGGGAATCGACACAGTTGGCCAGATGGAAATCTGGTCACCTGCGCCCTTTAATCTATAAAGAGGGAGCCAAAAGCTTCCCCACGTGCACTAGGTGCAAAACCGAAGAGGCCACTCTCCAACATATACTAAATTGTATTGGAAAGGACAAAAGATCCCTGTACAGAGAACCAGGAAGAGTTCTTGAGCTTCTTTACGAGCACGACCTCCAAGATCTTGTCTAATTTTAACTAAAAGGATAGAAGTAAAAAAACAAAACATGTTTGAGTGATAACAATCTACGTAGCACAACCACGGCTAAATATTCTTCAGTAATAAATAAGACAACCATAATCTCCCTATTAACTATAAAAGAAACACAAATCGGAGAGAAGAGCTTATAAGAGAACAATCGTACAAGCTTTCGGCAAGACGACTTCTAAGGGTACAATTTCTACGTGTACAAAACCCTTATCATGCTCATAACTGACAATAGAGGACCTATTTTCCAGGCCTATAACTACCATCGCAAAATTGGAGAGAAGTGGACTTCAGGAATTGTGATATCAGAATATAAAACGTTTATGGAGATATAAGTATCTTTATTTTGATCTTCTCAAGCTTTCGGGCTTGTTTGCCCTTCTAGAAAGTAGAAGAGGGCAGACAAGCCCGAAAGCTTGAGAAGATCAAAATAAAGATACTTATCTCCATAAACGTTTTATATTCTGATATCAGATATCTAAAGAAGATTTAAATTGATTCACTTCAGGAATTGGTTTAACCATGGAGATAAGCACCACCACCACAAAACCCTTAGAAGGGTGTCTGTCTTTCGGGCAAGACAGAGAGAAAATAGAGGTAGCCCGGGCTCCTGGAGCGTAAATCTCCAACTACCCGATAGTACGATCCAGGAGCCCGGGTTACCTCTATTTTCACTCTGTCTTGCCCCGAAAGCTTGTACGATCATCTTCTTATAAAAGAAGCTCTTTTCCCTGACTTATGTTTCTTCTATAATAAAGAAGAATGATTTAACTATCTTTATTCAATCTTAAGACCTACCAGTTTAAGATTATTTTATGCATTCTCATCCTTGTGAACTTTTTTCTTTAATCGTCGACTCTTTAAAAGATTTATTTGGAAAGAAACTAGCATAGAGATCGGCCACAATGCCCAAAACAAACAAAAAAGATTTAAAACCTTAGATAAACTTACAATAAAAAAATTAACAAGTTTTTTTTATTATTATTATTAAAATCCACAAATAGGCTTGCGGGCAAATTCGCTTTTCTACTGGACTCGACATTCTTAGACTAACTGGCCATTAGAGAATGGTCTTCTATTCCTAAGCTCTTCTACTGGCTTAAATACGATGAGATGTGAAATGGGATATTTATAGAATACATATTGACATGTGCACGCGCGGGCATGCATACACTCATGGACAAAACTTAAAGAAGTTTTACCTTTTAGTATGTATATGATTGGGGGGTCGGTGGAAGGCTGGTATAAACCGTTAGTTTTCGACCGCTACGACCCGGGTTCGATTCCCGCATTGGTCCAATGTTCCCTTATTCTTGCAAAAGTCCAACCCCACCAGCGAGTGCAAGTAATCAAACGGGGCTCTAGAACATATATTTGTAAGTGCAAACTCGAACTACTTCTCACGTGTGTAGACATGTGGTGCACTTACAGTAAAAGCAGTTACCTTCTTCTACCCATCATGATTATGATGGACTGTACCATGTGTACTAGGGATAAGCAAAAAAAACATCGGTATTCATACAATAGCCCTGAAAGATATTTGATACACAGTGACCTTTATTGAAGATATACGAGATAACCAAGTGTGAACAAAATTGCCTTTGACTCCTTCTGACTTTCTACTTCCTCAAGTCCATGAATGTATTTACAACAAAAAAGCGATGACATAACGTCACGTGACTGGTAATGATTTACCAAATGGAGTGATAATTGGCAATTAATTAAATTTATATGGGTAATAAAGGAAATGTAGAAAAAATGAAAATAGAGGAATTCTCCTATCTTTTTCAGTTTATTAAATAAATTCATTAAGATAAATGGACAAAAGTTATTACTTTTGCGGGTTAACACACAAAAATGGAATAAGCTAGGGCCTAAATTAAATGTACCTTAATACACAGAAAAACGTACACTCAAGAGTACAACACCAACAACAAAAAGGAAATAAATACGAACTAGCGATTTGTAAAATAAAATAAAAAAGTACTTAGCTTTATTGTAGCGTTGGTAGGGATCGGACTGGGGTGACACAGGGATGCCAAGAGGACAGCCAGATAGGGAAAACTTCGTAGAAAAACACTTTAAGTGTCTCCACACCAATTCTCCACGCTCTGGGCCTCACTCGCATTCCCTTAGTCCCCTCTTATATACAGACATGGCCACATTCGTCCAATGAGAAGGCGTGAGAGATTGGTTCACTAACAAACGAAGACAACATTCTTCCCTCTAAAACCTGATCAGAAAAAATAAACTGAAAATGTTTGTCAATATAATTTGACAATACGTATCTCCTTTATTAACCATATAAAAGTTTCTGTAAATATTTTTAAATATAAGTCGATATATAACGTGCTATCTATAAGAATGGGAAGTATTATAAATTTCCTATATATAGATGGCATGTTATTTCCTTATATGTAAATATACCTAACTGGCCGTATACTTATTGTTTGCGGAAGAGTATTGCTTGATGCAAATATTTATATGTAATTTTCTGTCCTAAAATCTTATGTCCATAGTTTGCTTGAATACTATTCTAAGATTCCACCCGTCATTGCAGCGTATATAAGCAGAATCGTCCAATACAGTATTAGAGCTCTAAGAGAAGCAGTCTGGTGGATTAAATTGACGAAACCGCTAGGAGGGTTCACCACTGATGAACCAAGTCCTCCCAATACATTTTTCATCGCAGTAAGGACAGTAGAAGTTTGTTTTGTGTTTGAAAAAATAAACATTCGTGTATTATAATGCTTCCATTTCTTGATTTATTTTTACGTTAATAATGATTATCGATCCTGGGTCGTGGGTTACCAACAGTGTTTATATCACTGCTACATCAACTCTTACACAGTCTTCAGAGACTGTCGAATTATATTGACAAACATTTGTACTTTTATCTTATCTTAGTTTTTAGTGGGGAAAATTTTGTTTTCGTTTGTTAGTGAATCAATCTCTCCGGCTTTCTCATTGGACGAATGTGGCCATGTGTGTATGTAAGAGGGGGCCATGGTGCCATGGTATTGCGAGAGTGTTTGTCAAGGCCTTCCTTTCCACCGATGCCCTCAGCCAGCTTCCTGGAGACAAGTCTGTCCGCGTGGCACACAGATCTCCGACCAGAAATGGCACCTGCACGGCCTTCATTGAGCTGGACTTGGCTTCCTAGAAGGCCATTGGAAGACGCGGCAGGATCACTTGGTGGAACTACGAGGAGTCTGTCCGCGTCCGCTACCGTTGCTGTGGCTACGGTCACAACGCCGATAGGTACACCAAGGCTACGGTCACCTGCTTCCACTGCGCTTCTGGTGACCAAGGCCGAAGCTGTCTAACTCTCGCCAACCCGCGCATGGCCAAGTGCGCTAACTGCTCAGCCATGGGCCTCTCTGCCGACCAAGAGGCAAGATCAATGTCTTGCCCAACTGCCAGAGCTAGAACTGAAAAGTTCTAGTACTCCCGCCTTCTTCCTGCCTCCTGACCTCCGCGGAACCAATCCGGCCTAGCCTGCCTCTTCCCTGACGGAGATCCTGTCCCTAGCCTCCCCAGCCTGGTCATTGTGCTTTGTATATATTCCGCTTTATGCGGCCACTGGGATTCAAAAATCATCTATTTTGGTTAGCAGCCCTGTAAAATAAAGATATTTCCATTGCGAGAGTGCAGTATGGTGGATTATTGTGTCAAGAAGCTTAAAGTGCTCTGCGTGATTTATCCACGTGTTAGGTGATCTCCTCACATACATGTGTGACCCCGGTACGCTCCCTACCAACGCTACAATAAAGTACTGTTCTGTTTTTAGATAGCAAATCGTGTTTTTTTATTTATTTCTCTTTTATTGTTGTTGTTTTACTCTTGAGTTTAAGCTTTTCTTGTATGCAAATTACTTTTACTTTCAGGCTCTAGTAAATTGCACATTGTGTGATAACCCGTAAAAGTAACTTTTTCAAAACAAACAATATATTGCAGTTTGGATTATATTAAGTTTTAAACGAGAGTTACACTTTAACCTTTTTAAAAAGTAAATTATTAAAAACAAATTTTAACGTCTTGCCAAATGCTTTATTTTTATTTATTTCTCCTGGCGAAGACAAAATATTTTTGTTGAAATGTTGAGAAAATAAAAACCTTTACTGGCCGAAGTGTCTATTTAAAAATAAATTTATAAAGTTTAATTGTCATTTATCATTATAAAATTTGTAATACAGTAACACCTCCACGAGAAGACACTCGCGCTAGAGGATACCTCTCTACAAAGGACAGTTTTCACTTGCAAAATCATTTTTACTATTTAGTAACTCTCCGGTAAGAGGACATCTCTCCATAAAGGACACTTTGGCTCTGCAACTAGGTGTCCTTTACTGGGAGGTAATTCTACTGTACTTATATTTGGCAATGTTTTCTTTTCACATATCAAGTATTATGATGACACCCTGGCCATCCTGGCGTCTACAAGACACACATCTATAAGTACTTCCTCGGCGTGGAACTGAGGAGTGTTCAAGAAAACCTTGTCTGGAGGAGGACTCTCTCAAGGTGGGTAAGCCTTTCTTGCTGAAGAAATGTGTGCATATATAACTGTATATATTTACTTACATAATATATATACAGTAGAACCTCTCTGTAAAGGACAACACCTAATTGCAGAGCCAAAGTGTCCTTTATGGAGAGGTGTCCTCATACTGGAGAGTTTCTAAATAGTAAAAATGGTAAATTTGCAAATGAAAACTGTCCTTTGTAGAGAGGTGTCCTCTCATGTAGGTTCAACTGTTTAATATTTTGTTTATTTTTTATTATAATTTTTATTATTATTTCCTTAGCCACACACACATTGAGAGATTAGAAGTCAATAAAATTGTTTAAATTGTCTAAGAGACACTGCAGAGAGAGAGAGAGTACTGTATATTTTCAATTTTAAAACTATACACACCAGAATATTCTTAAACATTATAAAAAAAATCATTAGAAAAAATCAGCAAAACAGTAAGGAATCAATAAAAAAAAAGTTCAACTTCCCAATCAATCAAATGTGAAACTAACTCTACCGTTTTAAAAAATGGAGTTTTAAATCGTCCAATTTCACACAACGCCTGGCATTCAGTCCTCTAAAATGGTACAATTATAAAGAATGTGATGAAGCAGTAAGGGGTTTGTCTCTCGAATGGTAGAGAGCCATTTCAGAAACAAGGTAGCTGTCATCAGCAGGCTTTCGAGCCATTTATCTTCATCAGTAGGCCCCTATCCCTATAAATAGGATGGGCGGGGGACAGTATCTCCTTCACGACAAATTGACACAAAGTCTTGGAGAATGTCTCACTTTGGCCGTTATCAAAGAACGATTGACATTTCTATTTCTGGAACTGGAGGTCAGTCTTGCTGAATTTCTTTCTTTTTTGGGGGCATTTCGGAATGAGGAGGGGGATGTGGGGATGAATTGATGATACTGTGATATGTTAAATAACTTTTAATAATGGCACGTATTGTATTCATTATTGACTATGTAAAATCATGGCGTTTATCAATTGTTTTAACTTTATGTAAAATATTTCCTCTTTACCTCTATTTTCTTTTTTGCTTATCCCTAGTACACGTGTACAGGCCATGATAATCATGGTGGGTAGAAGTAGGCGACTGCTTTTATTGTAAGTGCACCGCATGTCTACACATGTGAAAAGCAGTACGACTTTGTACTTACAAATGTGCCAGAGCCCCCGTTTGGTTACTTGAACTCGCTGGTGGGGTTGGACTTTTGCAAGAATCGGGGGCTAATGGAGCATTTTTTTTTTTTTTTTTTTTTTTTTGAATCAGAAAAAAAGTGCCCAATGCGGGAATCGAACCCGGGGTCATAGCGGTCGAAAACCAACGGTTTACACCATCCTTCCACCGACCCTCCTCTATTTTTCTATTTTGTATAAAAGGAGATTACTAGATGAAAAAAAGGTTCAGTTCAACTTGTAAAGCTGGAACGAGTCTTATTCCGATAACACTTAACTATTATAACACTGCAATAACGCGCCATCTATACATATAAAATGAAAGGACTTAAAAGCACGAATGTTTCTTTTATACATAATACAAACTTCTACTGCCCTTACTGCGATGGAAAAATATATTGGGAGGGCTTGGCTCATCAGTGGTGAACCCTCCCAGCGGTTTCGCCAATTTAATCCACCAGACCGCTTCTCAGAGCTCGACTACTGTATTGGACGATTCTGCTTATATACGCAGCACTGAAGGATGGTATCTCAGAAATGGTTTTCAAGAAAACTATGGACATAAGCTTATAAGACAGTAGAATTACATTCAAATATTTGCATCGAGCAATGCTCTTCCGCAAACAATAAAGACAAGACCAGTTATAACACTGCAGATCACTTATTTATTGTAAAATTCTTTAAGACAGTGATTTTTTTTCTTTGAATGTGATCGTATAATAGTAGTCAGTGTGTATGTGTGCATAAATATTTGAAAAAATTCATTTCAATATATCTTTAGCTTTCTCAATATCTAAATACATTTGAAAATTAGTAAATCAAAATGTAAAGATAAATTGCAATACAGTAGAACCTCCCTGTAAAGGACATCTAATTGTAGAGCCAAAGTGTCCTTTAGGGAGAGATGTTCTCTTATCGGAGAGTTTGCGAAATTAAAAAAAAATGCAATTTTGCAAATGAAAACTGTCCTTTGTGGAGAGGTGTCCGTTAAAGGGAGGTTCTACTGCATATGAAAAATAGTACTTTGCAAATTAGTAATCAGAATAAAAAGTTGAATTGCAAATACAGTAAAACCTCCCTGTAAAGGACAACACCTAATTGCAGTGTTAAAGTGTCCTTTAGGAAGAAGTGTCCTTTTATCGGAGAGTTTGAGAAATTTAAAAAATTGTAATTTTGCAAATGAAAACTGTCCTTTGTGGAGAGGTGTTCATTAAATGGAGGTTCTACTGTATATAAAAAATAGTACTTGGCAAATTAGTAATCAAAATAAAAAAGTTGAATTGCAATACAGTAGAACCTCCCTGTAAAGGACACCTAATTGCAGAGCTAAAGTGTCCTTTAGGGAGAGCTGTCTTCTTATCGGAGAGTTTGCGAAATTAAAAAAAAAAAAAAAAGTGGTAATTTTTCAAATGAAAACTGTCCTTTGTGGAGAGGTGTTCATTAAAGGGAGGTGTTCTACTGTATATGAAAAATATTACTTTAGTGAGAGAAAAATTGTACTAGAGAATCTGGTTGATAGAAAAAAAACATACTAAGATTTACACCATAGATTCTACAGGTTTATCAACTAAATTGAAGAGAAGAGATTAAAAACATTGAAAACTTGCTACGTTGGTCTTGGTGTCAGTTTTTACTTATCCACAACCACACCTTATGTATTTTTTTTTGCTTATCCCAATTACACGTGGTACAGGCCATGATAATCATGGTGGGTAGAAGTTGGCAACTGCTTTTACTGTAAGTGCACCACATGTCTACACATATGAAAAGCAGTTCGACTTTGCACTTACAAATGTGCCAGAGTCCCCGTTTGGTTACTTGCACTCGCTGGTGGGGTTGGACTTTTGCAAGAATCGGGGGTCATTGGAGCATTTTTTCTTAATCAGAAAAAAAAAGTGCCCAATGAGGGAATCGAACCCGGGTCGATTGCGGTCGAAAACCAACGGTTTAGACCATCCACCTTATGTATAAATACACTATAACTATCGCCAGGAAAAAAGACCATTCTGTGCGAATTTCTCAACATGGCAATTGCGCATGTTGGAGACAAAAACTCCATTATGTCCAAGCACCTATCCGGACTCAGGGCGGCTTGTAGCCCTTGATGTAATCTAGACGTCCCCGGGGAAGACCTCCAGTCTGATGTCATGTAAATATTTAATTATAATACTGATAGTTGTATTCTTGTAACTTTGATGTTGACTGGAAGTCAATAGAGTATGTTTTCAATCTATAAATACACTAAACATTTACAGGAATAAAAATTTTCTCAGGTATTATAAAAAGGGACAATAAATATTTAGAGATATTAATAGACATAAAAATTATATTTATACAACAAGAGCAAAAGTTCTTTATTTTCTTAGGTTAATTAATAAAATTGCTAGAGTTATTTTGTAAACAAAGTGGCAATAATGCCAGAATTTTCACGAGAAAATGAAAAATAAAATAGGTTTACGCCATAATAAGGTATTGCTCACCTCGCCCACTCTATATTAATGTTCCATTTCAAAATTAACTTTATTAGATTCCGCTCAGAAAGAGTAACCTAGCTTATGTTATTTACAATGGAGAGTATGTACAGGTTCGTAACATTTTATGCTATCTCTATTACCCCAATTCCAAAATCAATTTATTAGGTATAGCTCAAAAAGAGCAGCCTAGTTTATGATATTTACAACAATGAATAATATGTGAAGGTTATTCACATATTAAACAAAATGTTAACGTGGGATTCAATCCCGGTTCATGACTGTTGGGAATCGAGCGTGTTACCCACTCGTCCACCGACTTCTTTATCTCTATTAACGTAGATACAATCGTATTAAGAAAATATATTAATACAGTAAAAAAGTGTCTTAAGAATCAATTTTAGTGGGAGCCTTATGTTTTCCAATTAATTTAGTTTTCTTATATAGTTATCCAAGACATCTAACACTGTATAACATATTGTTGCGTTGTTGGTTGACAAAGAATAACTTCCGTGGGTACAAAGGATCTTTAAGACTTTATTTAAGCCTAATCAATAAAATAATTACATAAGAGTGCAAAAAAATGAAACAACAATAAAGAAAACAGCAGTTACAAACTCACCAACTGCAGCACGGTGAGGGAAAGCAGGAGCAGAACAGGATACAGAAGTTGGTAGAACCTTCTAGAATCTTCCAGGAAGTACACCGGCGTCGGCGGTAAGCAGCAGTCCGACCTCTTGAGACAGCAGCGTTTGCTTGGAGTCCACCACGTAGCTTCATTCTTCTACCTCCTTGCATGAGTTCCTCATCCCTACCAGGTCTATTAGTATGAAACGCGAAAATGGCTGCCAGAGGGTGTTGTGCAACTTTATTTGAGCCGACGGTGGCGCTGTTGAAGGCGTTTTGTTTTTAGACTCACGTGGCATCAGCACGCGTGCAGTTTTAGAAAAATTCAAATCGTGGAAAATTTCTGGAGCCTGTGGAAAATGGCGATTTCCGAGCCAAAAAGTGCCCATTTGCGGGAAGTTTTGTTGTTCGCCTTCAACTGGAAGAAAAGTGCCACTGAAGCCCACCGAATGCTCGAGGAAGTTTACGGCGACCATGCTTTGAGCAAATCGCAGTGTTACGGGTGGTTTAAAAAATTCCAAAGTGGCGATTTTAAACTTGATAATGAACCACGTTGAAAACCGCCCCAAAAGTTCGAGGAAGCTGAGCTGCAAGCTTTGTTGGATGAGGACAGTACCCAAACGCAGGAGAAACTCGCGAAACAGCTCCAGGTGTCTCAAGGTGCTGTTTCCCTACGTTTAAACAGCCTTGGAATGACCCAAAAGCTTTCCAGATGGGTCCCCCACGAGTTGAGCGAAAGGCAGCAAGAACGGCGTCTGGTAACCTGCGAAGGGCTGCTCGCCAGGCATGAAAAGAATTAATTTTCGCACCGAATCGTAACTTCTGATGAGAAATGGATCCACTTCAGCAATCCTATGCGCCAATAGTCGTGGGGCCTGCCCGGCCAATTTCCAAAACAGACGCCTAGGCCCAATCGCTTCGGAAAAAAGGCAATGCTTTGCGTATGGTGGGACCAGACCGGCGTAGTATATTTCGAGCTCCTAAAACCTGGCGAAATGGTCAATACTAGTCGCTACGAACAACAAATGCACAGTTTGAGAGAGGCGTTGAATGAAAAAAGACCGGAGTGACGTAGGTATATAATTTTGTCTTTTTAATATAGTAAGCTAGATTGTTTTACTTGAAAAATAAAAATTCATTGGTAGTTATGACCTGACGAAAAAATAATAATATTTTTAAAAAAATGTCAGAAGTGGGATTCGAACCCACGCCTACAAGAGTAGACTGCGACCTGAACGCAGCGCCTTAGACCGCTCGGCCATCCTGACATACAAAAAAACCGTGGTAATATAAATTTAGATGTAAAAAGAATTGTTTTTTAGTCTTTATACATTTTAAAAATATTTACTGGTTCACTAAAACAAGCAAGGCAGACTCCTAAACCACAGGACAGCCCGGCTAGTCGGTCGATCTATAGATACGCTCCAGGAGCCTGGGTTGCCTAATTGTTACTACTACTTATTTTAAATATAC
Source organism: Cordylochernes scorpioides (assembly GCA_030710605.1). Taxonomy (NCBI): domain Eukaryota; kingdom Metazoa; phylum Arthropoda; class Arachnida; order Pseudoscorpiones; family Chernetidae; genus Cordylochernes; species Cordylochernes scorpioides. The sequence goes on along the minus strand of CP092863.1, from coordinate 205,957,549 downwards.
ACTGCGTGACATTGAAAATGGAACACCAAGAAATAGTGGCCAGGAAATTATGCAAATTTCAGGGTAGACGCGCCTAACCGAGTTATGCAAATGATGTAAAATGCGCAGCTCTCGTGCGCACATGGGGTAAGATATAAGGGAAGGAACTTGCAGAAAGGAGAGTATTCGTGTCGTTATTTCTTCAAGGAAAATCATTGTAGAAATTTTGTTCTTGTGTCAAAAGACACGTGTAATAACAGAGAATGCCAGGTCATCGTAAACGGAGGCAGTTCAAGCAGACAGACGCTTTTACGAGGGGCATGGTGATCGGACTGAAAAGGGCAGGTTGGTCCATACGTCAAATCGCAGCTGATACACACCTTGGTGCGTCCACGGTGCACCGACTGTGGAGAAGATGGTTGGAACAAGGAAATGTGGCAATTTATAGGAATGTCGGTGCAACCAGAGTGACGTCAGCACGTGTGGATCGGCGTATCCTTCGACAAGCAGTGGCGGCCCCACAAGCCACTTGTACCGCCATCCTGCAACATGTGCAAGACACCCTAGATCATTCCATCTCGACCAGAACCATTTCCCGTCGATTGGTTGCTAATGGCTTGCACTCATGCCGTCCGCTAAGAAGACTGCCATTGACCCCACCGAATAGGCGCCAACGTTTGGAATGGTGCCGGGCTAGATCGACGTGGATGACGGAATGGCACAGGGTCGTGTTCTCAGATGAGTCGCGTTTCTGCTTGTCCAGTGATAGTCGCCGTGTACGCGTGTGGCGTCGACGTGGAGAAAGGTCCAATCCGGCAGCAATTGTGGAACGCCCCACCGTGCGACAACGTGGAATCATGGTTTGGGGCGCAATCGCGTATGATTCCAGGTCACCTTTACTTCGTATTCAGGGCACTATGACGGCTCAACGATACGTTGATGATGTGCTGCGACCGGTGACATTCCCCTACCTTCAGGGGGTACCCAATGCCCTTTATCAGCAGGATAACGCCCGACCGCACACTGCTCGCATTAGCCAACAAGCTCTGCAAGATGTACAGATGCTTCCCTGGCCACCGTACTCTCCTGATCTCTCACCAATCGAGCACGTCTGGGACATCATTGGACGCCGTTTGCATGCCTTGCCACAGCCGCGTTCAGAAGACGAACTGTGGCAAATGGTTGAGAGGGAATGGAGAGCCATCCCTCAGGACGCCATCCGTACTCTGATTGACTCTCTACCTAGACGTGTTGCTGCGTGCATCGCCGTCCGCGGTGGTCCTACTTGCTACTAAGCCGACGCCGTTCTCGCTCTGTATTATGACTATCATTTTGAAATAAAGATCACGTATTGTTCGTCCCTGTCTCTCTCTCTGTCTGCCGAGTTTCATCACTTTCTGGCCACTATTTCTTGGTGTCCCATTTTCAATGTCACGCAGTGTATCTACACTCTTTAAAAATGTGTTATATAATATATATATAGTGTAAAAACTATATGACAACAACTCTCTCTACTAAATAATAACAATTTACAAATTTTATAATTAGAATTTAAATAATCAAAATAATGAAGATAATTTTAATACAAAACTAAACCATAAAACTAAACAACTATTTATTATTATATATATATATATATGTGAAAAATAATAGAAAAATGTACATGTTAAGCGTATTTACGCCAAATTAGCCTTAAATACCCATTTCTTGGTTTCTCAAGAAGCCTCTGGGACCAAAAAGATTTTGGTCGCAGTGGTACAGCCTACTCCACGCTGACGAGTGCCAACATCGCGAAACGCGTTGGTGGAAGGCTTTTCTTGATTTATCAAGAAAATGGGTTGGCCAAATATAAGGGAACAAGCTAAATCAATGTTTACTTGATTTCTGTTCCACTAGATGGCGCTCTGTCATCGGAAGTTGGAATCGGAACTTGACATCGGAGCGGCTACAAGGCAGTATAGCCCAGGCCCGACGTGTATAGTGTGGAACGAGACTTCAACTTTCCTGTCAGAAGTATCCTTGGCGCCGTGGATGTCATTCTTGTGAAATGTCCTGTGGTTTAGGTCTTGCTTGTCTTAGTGAACCAGTAAATATTTTTAAAATGTATAAATACTAAAAAAATAATTCTTTTTGCATCTAAATTTATATTACCACGGTTTTTCAGTATGTCAGGATGGCCGAGCGGTCTAAGGCGCTTCGTTCAGGTCGCAGTCTACTCTACACGGCGCCAAGGATACTTCTGACAGGAAAGTTGAAGGCAAGTCCCACTCATTGTGCTCCTTCTGTTCAGTGCTATTTATAATAAAGCAACGTATAATAGTGTTGTTACCAAAATGTCACAAACATTTCATTAATTTTGATTTTATCTTGTTACCTTATGTTTCTTATTTTAAAATGAATGGCAACCAACATGTAAATTGTTAGTGAAATACACTCATGGACAAAACTTAAGAAAGTGGAAAGTCTTTGATTTCGCTGGGTATTTTTTTTTTTTTTTAAGGAGACAGAGACAATTTTGTTCACACTTGGTTATCTCGTGTGTATTCAATAAAGGTTACTGTGTATCAAATATCTTTCAGAGTTATTGTCTGAATCCCGATATACATGCTAAAAGGTACAACTTCCTTAAGTTTTGCTTATAAGTGTATGTGCTAAATCATATTTTTTTATATGTAGAAAACTTTAATGCCACAACAGTCGTAATTAACTACATACAATATATAGCCCATTACATCATAAAATTTATGGAAGATGATATTCATTTATAAAAATGATGGCACCGCTCTGTATTGACTCATCCATTGATGAGCTCTACTCTTCCCCTGCAGACACCATCAAAAGTCTCAAGCTTTAAAAGCCTTAGTGTGATTGAGTGGAGATAATAAAGAAGAAGAAGAAGAAGACAC